>JAQYXR010000825.1:0-54459 GCA_030545055.2 Neoaliturus tenellus
TATTGAGACTATTATTTTAAAACCCATTTAATTCAAACTGTCTTGCCTTAAAAATCTTATAAATAAAAAAATTGTACATGTAAAACTTTAAAATAATTACAAATATACTTATATTCAAGAACACATTTGTTTAAAAATACTGGACAACAATGACAACTAGGGTTATAGGATTTGTTTAGAAAATTCTCGGTTGGATTTACCGTTCAGTTGCAAGAGAGGTCTGGAAGGGATAACTGCTGGAAGGAATACTAGCACGACATTTGGCATTTCCATCCTGACAATGACAAGCGAAGCTCCTTTAGACAGATCGACATCTTCTGGAGGAAATGGAAGCTCTGGCTGTAGAATGGCGGGTCGGTGCAGTGGTGCAGTCAATACAGTATCTTACAGCTTTGGCTTTAAATTTACCATAAATATTTAAGAGTATATTTTACTAAGTTATCAAATATTCCCCTTAAAAAAGAAAAAATCATAATTTAAGATAAATTAATTTGTTAAAGAGTATATAAAAATGCTTCAAAATGTTTTCACATTATTAATAATGTAGGGTCTAACTGAACACGTAAGACTGTTATGTGAATAAGGTTATATGTTACATAAATTTGTTATAAAGGTAAATAGTTTACATGTGAAACGGAGCACTACTACGGTTACAACGAGTGGAAATAGAAATCCAACTGTAAGTTTGTTAAAAAAACTGCAGTTACTGGAAAAAGAATTTTTTTACCTTAATTTCAATTATGATACAGTGTGAGAGGTAATCAATGCAGAGAAACTCACAAACGTGCCCTTTGTAATTGCGTAACCACGAATTACACTTCAAGAATAGGAAAAAATTAGTGTATGTTTACTATAATATCAAAACCATGTTATATATTTTTTATATAACGTGTAATTTGATAATATCTGGCGATCTTGACCCAAATGGCGAGTGAGCGTAGCGAACGAGCTCACTTGAATTACCTGTAAAACATTTGCTATTGTTGATTTAAAAAATAGTCGCTCCGCTCAATATTGCAAGCAGACAACTGCATTGTATACCTAGTTTAAAATGTTGTTATTGCAAAAGTTTTGTATTTTAAAACGTATCGTTTGTGATCGTGAGAATTATACCCATTTTGGAACTTTTCATGACTAAAACAGCTCATAGCTTTTTGGGGTAAATGGAATATGATGGTCTTCAGGTAAAATGAATAAATATCTAATTACAAACATAGCTCTAACTATAAAATTAGTCAAATAAAATACAGAACTATAGTGATAAGAATTTAATTAAAGCTAAAACTGTACATACAGTAACAATATTATACAGAAGTACTTGGGGGAAGTGCATTTTCTCGGTGAATTTAAACAATTCTTTAGAGTAATAACAGTTACAGACGGTTAGATAAAATACCAAGTGCAAAAAGGCTTGTTTCTTCTTCAATACGAACTTGTTCGCTTAGCTCACTCGCCTTTCAGACTGTTATAATGTAGGCATACGGTTGCTGCACTCTATTGTATATTTTTTAACCACATGTTAAATCTATAACACATGGATTTTAATTATTTGGTAAGCAGCTAATTTTATAATTATTACTAATTCTTTTGTTTTAAAATTCATTTGAATTCTACAAATTGATTAGTTGTTTATTATTAATCTAAACATTAATATAATCAGCAGTATAAAGTGCGGTTTAAAATATGATAAATTATTATACTATAGTAGCACCAATAATTTTGTATTTGGCTGCAATGCAAACCCACATGTTTATATTGGAGTACGTGGTCTGCACTTGGACAGTTGATTCAGCTGTTCAGCTGTTGTTTTGATTTTTAACTCCATAATAAAACCAATGTTAAGTATGCAAAAAATCTTTTCTGTCCAAGGATTTTTTATTTTTTTTGTTTAATATGGTCTACTGGTCTAATGGCTGGGGAAAAATCTAGTTTCCGCCTTAGATTACTTCAAATTTCCCTTGCTATCCAAATGGACATTTCATAGTACTGTGGCTACTAAATTTAACCAAAATAAGTTGATAATTGTAGAAATAAAGTAATGTGTTAAATTTTCAAAATGCGGTTTATTAAATTAAAATGCAGCACCCTCTGGGCAGGCGAGTGAGCGGAGCGAACGAACTCGTCTTCCGAGTTTTACAAGTTTATAGAACAAATGCTCGGTCCCCCCGGTACTTTGCATAAATTCGTAAACTAAGTTTTCCTTTTTATGTAATTTAGTTTAGTGATGATATACATATTATACTGATTTCAACCGATTCTTAAAAAATACAAGATTTGATTATTCACAATAACCAAATTATGTTCTTAATTCACAATAATAATATGGTAAAATGGAGACCAATAATGTTTAAGATAATACGATCCCTAAGTGAATTTATAATGGGATTAAATATTTTATTTATTTGTTTTTATTACCGGTACCACCGAAATACATTTCGAAATTTTACTTAATACCTTATTAAGTAAAATTTCACTTATAATGCAATTTTATATGTAATTTTACTTATATACCTTGCAACATTTAGGTATTTATTTAACAAGTGCTATTAAGTTATGTTGGTAAATAATAAAAATATTAACGGTTTTTGATTCTTTACAAAGATAAAATTTATTGTTCAAATTATAATCTTTCAAATAAATACTATAAACTGTTTTTATATTACAGTATTTAATTTCAACGGATTCCTTTTAACAAATAACAAAATTTAAGGCTAAAAATGAAAAAGAGCCTTTTCAATCTTCATAAAACATTGTTGCAGTCAAAATAATGCTAATCCAATTTATAATGAATTTCATCAACATTTAAATTTCGTTCCAAAGTTGTCCAAAGGTGTAATAATTTATACATGAATTCGAACAAACGGTGTTTTGGTTTGGGGGATTGACTAAATCATTGGCTTGGATCTTTATATCACGTCTGATATTGTAAAAGAAAATTATCTAAAGTTAAAATTACCTGATAAAACATTATCAATTTTTTTATGAGTTTTGCAACATGCTATAAGCTAGTGTAAATTACAAGGTTAATGCTAAACCAACACACCACTATATTCGATAAAAACAATGTGATAATTATAACTATTGTAGACCTGAAACAAAAATCACACACAATATATTGATTAAGAAAATATTGTCTTTTACCTTTCAAGATTCTTATCCCACTATACAAGATTCTTAAAGCGCGGCTCTACATTTATAAAGTTATTGATCCAAGTCTAAGGTTCAACGGAAACCATCAACATAACTTGATTGCTTGTTAGTTGATGAAGTAATTTATCCTCATATTAACCTTGTAGATTGGGGTAGGTGCTTGATAAATCTCTTGAAAATGGTTTTACGAGAACAAAACAAAGCTTACGCTTGAAGTTAAGGGCTGAAATTGGCCCATTCGTGGTTTAATTTACCTGCAGTGGATACATATTGCTGTAAACTTTTGTCAAACCTATGTTAAACAACAGCTAAGTTTCAAACAAGGTTTTTAAGATAGCCTAAATTTAAACTTGAAGAATGAAGTTGGTCACTAGTAATCTTCTTGAAAGTTCTTTATTTGTTAATCATATTTATATTAAACATTTTAAAGTTATAGTCTATGATAGGCTAGTATTTACTTCAAATTTATATGTAACATATTTTGTTGAGGATTACAATCACATTAATTAATTTTAAAACTCATTCAAGTTTAGTACGAGGACTAAAAATTAAACAAAATTAAAATTAATTTGTCAACTTGACAATGCTTTATTAAGAAGCAATGAAACAAAAATTAGACTTAGAAAAATGTAACTAACTGTCTGATATTGTCGAAATATTCTTTAAATGTAATATATTTTATCCCTTTATTCAGATATCTGAAACTGCAGTTTGAGGTTTGCAAACAGTGAACTAAGAAAAATTATGTTAATTTAAAACATCCAATTCCATGCATAAAAAGGGAGATTTATTAATAAATACTAATTGTATAAGATTAGTTTAAGAAACCCACACCTTCCCCACTACTCTTCTTCATAACCTCTGGTATTTTACTATAATATATTTAACAGTCTAGTTTTATATTAATAGCATTAAATGTAAGAAAACTTCTTTGGTTCTAACATTCTACTATAGAATTAAAATAAAACAGCATTTTATTTTACGACTGAGTTTTGTAAAGCAACTTTAGACCTGTGACATAAACTATATATTTTTGTCGTACTGCTAAATTTATATTGAATTGTTATATTAAATAGTTTTTTAGCGATTGAGTTTTCTTAGCTCACAAATGGATATAGTTGCTATAAAAAGTCAGTTGATTGTCCGATTCTGCTCGGTTTTAACCTAATAGTATAGTAAAATTAGCTTAAAAAATAGCTAAACCCGGAAGTAATTGCAAACTAATATATTTTGACCGATTATTATCCAAAACTACCTGAGAAAAACAATGGTGAAAAGTCTACCACTCTCCGACCCTGCGCTCGCCTGCTATGGCCGATTTTTCAAAATGGTGGCTGTAGTTTTATAAGTTTTTGCTGAATATCTTTTGAACCGTTAAAATCAGCTAAATTTTGTAAACTAGTAAACCTTAGAAAATTTAATTTTGCACATTTTGATATATAATATGTAGTGGGTGTTGTATTTAATAAGGGTGATATTGCGATTTAAAGCTACTTTCAATTGTGGGCTTTTAAGTGAATTTCGTTTGTTGGTAAAACTACACGGTGGTACCAAAGGTTAGATATATGCCTTTAACCGTGTTAAATCTTTAAAACAGGGTCCCAAGATACCAAAAACACCATTCATTAAAATTTTCATACCTGCAAATATAAACTTATTAAGATACATATATAAATATGTACTTAAATTCCGTGAAGCCGGCAAACCTGTTAACGAAATGTAAAATTTTTATCAAATTTGACATGAAGGT
This sequence comes from Neoaliturus tenellus, assembly GCA_030545055.2. Lineage (NCBI taxonomy): Eukaryota > Metazoa > Arthropoda > Insecta > Hemiptera > Cicadellidae > Neoaliturus > Neoaliturus tenellus. The sequence continues at coordinate 4,901 of JAQYXR010000825.1, forward strand.
GTGGGACTAGATTTATTTCCATTAGTTATGTCGATTGGGATTATCGGACTATGAGATAAGGGTGATTCACAGGTTCAAATTTGTCTAAAATTGGCCCAAAATCAGGATTTAAGCTTATTTTAGACACATTTGAACCTGTGAATCACCCTTATCTCATAGTCCGATAATCCCAATCGACATAACTAATGGAAATAGACCTAGTCCCACACCTTCATATCAAGTTTGATTAAAATCGGACAATTTTACAGGTTTACCGGCTTCACGTAATTTAAGTACATATTTATATATGTATCTTAATAAGTTTATATTTGCAGGAATGAAAATTTTAATGAATGGTGTTTTTGGTATCTGGGGACCCTGTTAACACGGTTAAAAGGCTTATATCTAACCTTTGGCACCACCGTAATATGGTTTTCCCAACAAAAGAAATTTACTTAAAAGCCCACAATTGAAAGTAGCTTTAAATAGCAATATCACCCTTATTAAATATAACACCCAATACACACTATGTTTCAAAATGTGAAAAATTTAATTTTCTAAAGTTTACTAACTAACAAAATTTAGCTGTTTGTAACGGTTCAAAAGATATTCAGCAAAAACTTATAAAACTACAGCCGCCATTTAAAAAAATCGGCCATAGCAGGCGAGCGCAGCGCGTCGGAGAGTGGTAGACCTTTCAACATAGTTTTTCTCATGTAATTTTACATAAGAATCGGTCAAAATATATTAGTTTGCAATTACTTCCGGTGTGAACCATAACTGACTAGACTATAAGGGCAAAGCATTTGCTCAGTAAACCTTAACAATTCTTTGTGATTATAGTAATATCAGTCACAAACTGTACCATGAAATTCCAAGCCCCAAAGGCCTTTTCTTTCAAGAGCTCGTTCTCTCCGCTCATTCACCTTTCAGGATGTTTTAATGTAGGACTGAACTCTGATATGAGTTTGTTGAAACAGTAACGTCTATTTTACGTCTACGTTTGATTTCGTTGCTAATTCTTTTGCTTTTAAATTTAATTGCATTTCTACGAATTACTTAGTTGTTTTTTCCATTTACTTTACTTTCGTTTAAAGAGATTGTCGTAAACACCAGAGTATATAAAGTACTATTTTATAATTACTTAATTAACTTTATTATAGTCTGCAGTTACTGGCTACAATAGAAACAACATATGTTTATACAGGAGCTCGTGAGGATCGTGCTTTGACAGTTTAGTAAGTTTTTTCAGCAACTATTTTGTTCTTATTTTTAATTCAATAAGAGCAACATTTAGAATTTAAATTTAAGATTATTAAAATAAATTTTATTCTAGCATGGAGACCCATATAGATATTATTTTTATTCCAGAACTAAGTTATTTGCAAAGTTTGAAGAAAATTGTTGGAGGTACATTTGCATACATGCATACATACTCGTATTAGAGTATAAGACGTGAAACGAACTTAAGGTCGAGTATCTGATTTTTTTACTTCTCTTGGGCAAGAACGATCACCCCCGCAATGAGTGTATCAGGTCGAGCCGTTTTCTGTGCAGTATAAGAAAACAAGCATAGCCTATATCGGTATTGTGACTTGCATTCATTATTTTTGTTGTGTAAGGACAAGAGCTACATTTTGGGATGTATCATCATTATCACTAGTTTATGATAGTTGTCAGAGGAATATCTTAAATAATAAGAGTCTTTGTTGAAAAGACTCCGGGTGGCTTAATATTTTTTACCATGAATAATATAAGAAAATAATAAAAATGATTAGGCCTATCCTAACTATTAAAAAGAGACATCTTTAATTTTAGGTCAAGAGAATACAACTTTGAATAACATACCTTTCTGTCCTTTAAGTAAAAGAGAATTATTATTATAATAAAAGACAATAAGGAGTGAATCAGCTTTTAGATCTCAATAAAATAGCTTACGGGGTTATGGTAAACCAACAAAAGCAGTGATGTTTACACAACAACAACAAATAAGAGGTTGATAAATTAGACGACTCTCGTGGAAGTGAAATATACCAGTCAAGGAACTATTTTGGGCGTGATTCAAGTTTAATATAAACCGCAGACTATTCTGGGCCTTGCGGTTCGTCACTGTCTCATCTATTTGAGATATGCAGGTCTTTAGCAGACGGAGGTGAATGATTTACATATTAATATGTCTCGTTACTGCATTGTTTTGAACATTTTAATTTGTATTCTTGAATTAAAAAATCATGGCGTGTTAATCACACCAACAATTAAACAATGTGGCGATTTTAATAGAAAAGTTCTTAACAGTTCCCACTATGTGATTACTAGTATGTGCTGATTACGTAGTTTTTATTTATACAGTAACAGGTAAATTGCAAATAAATAGATGTTTTGAATAAATTAATAATGTTGCTAGGACAGATAAAGAAAGTATTGGAAGAAAAATGTAATATCACTTGAAAACAGAATATTTCAATGTAAAACCCACCAGAAACAATGGAATTGGGGAATAATCACGTAGTTCATTTTGCTGCTAAAATGGCCTTGTTTGCATTAAATTCAATGAAAAATCCATGTTTTTATGAAGAAAAATTACAATAATTCCGTTATTTTTTGTCAGATCCTTACAAACTTGGCACCATTGGTTAGGTAATTTAATTTGTCAACTTTTTTGGTGTCCTGTAAAATTTTTATAAAATTTACCGATTTTGAGATATTTGAGTTTGAAAATTTAAAATAGCCGCCATTTTGAAAATATTCAATGGAAAAAATTAATTTTTTTCTTGGGAATGTACATTGGTATGATAAAGATTTATACCAAATATGATCTGAATACAACCATCAGTTAGGGAAATAAAAATTATTATGTGTAAAAAACAAAATGGCGGCTGTGTGAGTAACTTAAGACTTCCGGACGATTTAAATATGATATTTAGATATGTTTTTAACCCAGGAACAATGCCTTAAAATATTGGTAGGGAGTTCTGAAACACCCTGTATATAAAGTTTAAATACAGGTGCTGTAGATTTTCAGCGAGCCAAATTGTTTATTATTCTTTATTTTAAATAATTTAAAATGTGAGACGAATATGTTGAATAGACGAATGTGTTACAGCAATAATTATATTTCTCAGTAAACTACATCCTCTACATTATTAATTTTATTCATTCGTAATTTGAAGTCAATCAATTGCAATCAAAGGATACAAAAATCTTTAAAAAACCATTGGTAATATGTAGTTACTAATCTTCCCTTAAAAAGTATAATATTGACCTTTGGTAATAATGGCTCAGATTCGAGAGTAGTGCCCTACACATTTAAAAACATTTTGTAGAACACTAAACATATTTTGTTAGATGAAAAAACAGTTTAGAAAAATTTTCTTCCAAAACCTTAGTGCCATAGGAAACATGTCGTACGAAGCAAAATAGGTTCAATTAATAGAGTGTTTAAAATAATATACTGAAAAATGATACTATGAGTCTATATGCAGTGAGTATCTAGGCCTAAGTATATGTTTTTGCTATCATAGTATAAAGTGAATTATTAAAACGATTTTACGTAACAAAAATATATTACATAGATACATTATTTTTCTAGTTACGACAGCCATCTGTCACTCACATGAAAGATGGATGAGCTATTACAAAGACATTACTCTTAAATGTGTACAATAGGAGCAATTAGGATCGCTGCTGCCAGGTGCCGCCACTCTGCGCCGCGGCCGCGATGCTTTTTAGTTTCTTTCCTTAATGTGGTTTGATTAGTTTTTTACTCTAAATATACTTTTGATGTGTACAAATTGACTGGGTATGAGCTGGAAACAGCAAACTATATCTTATACTTCCCATTAAAAAATAATTGGTCTTCAAATTAAAAATCTAATCCAAATCATTGACGCTTTTGTCAAATGCTTAGGTCGAAGACTTGATAATAATATACATATAACTAGCTGCTACCCGTCATGCCTTGCAATGCCAACCTGAGGAATGTTTTGCCCTTCAGGTTCAGCTAGTTTGCTATGCTCACTCGCCGCAAGTCTATATCATATCCTATACTGGTTGGGTAACTGAGTGGTTAAAGAGCTCGCCTTTGAATCTGAAGATTGCCGGTTCGATCCTGAGAAAGGTTAGTGCTTTTCGATGGTTCATTACTGGACCCAGCTGCATTTGGTCATTGGGCTATTAATTAATGATCCTGACAAATGAAACCGCTGATATTTGTCAGTAACAAAGCTACACCTCATCTGATCCATCACAATCATCACACTCACCCTTCAGTCATACTCACCTTAAAATACGCACCACAAAGTGTGTCGGTGTTTAAAATAAAGTCTTTCTCCCAAAAAAAGATTTTTATTACCAATATCCCCTCAATTCTTTAAATAGAAACCTCCCCCAATACTTTACATGAAAACAGGGGTTTATTGAATTAATTAGAAAAAAAACCTATTTTGCCATATGTTGTGCTCATAAACAACTCAGATCAAATACTCCATAAACCTGACATGGATACATTTATGATGGGCTTAGCCCTGTGGGTGATACAAAAAACTAATTGCTTACAAACCTTCTCCATGAAATTTCCCATACTTATAAAGCTTTCGCCTGGGTAGCGTGAGCTCTGTTACAAATACACTGCTGAAATAACTTTGACTCGCTTGACAGTAATGTGAGAGTATCAGGAAGGCAATTGAATGAACTCAGATCAAGCAACTAAACAGACTTTAATAATACAACTATAACTAAACTAACATGGTGCACAGGTGAAACATATGATTATGCCCTTCAATTGCAGTGAGCGAAATGTATATACATGAATTAGAGTCCACCCATGTGCTGGGGCTAGTTCTCCTTCGTTTACTCAACACTCATGAAGTAAGAGTTCGGTAAATCACTTCGCGCACAACTGGAGCGTCCGATGTGTGAGTGTCACTGATAATATTTAACTTATATGTTAATTGACCATTAATTATTTACAGCAATAAAACAAAAAAATGATATCGTTAAATCAAACTTGGGCTTTTAAGAATTCAATTCCACAAACAAAGTTACTATACAAATTACCCTAAAAATGAAGTCATGTCTTAGCCTCTAATATTTACAAGTGTTGAAAGGAATAGATTATTTAATACTTTGAATGGCCGTGCTTGAATACAGTTCCTACTTTGGGGTTTTACTTCGTTCTCTAAGCAGGGGGTTTTATTAATTTTATCTATTACTTTATATACAATTATTTATTTACTTATTTATTCCTTTACTAGCCTACTTATAACTTTATTCTTGATATTTGGTTACTTCATTTATGCTTGCTGTTCGCTTTAGAGATTTTTGCCTTTGTTTATTTATTTAACTAAAGGGAATCTAGAAATGCTTCATCAATTACTTAATTTAACCTTTCGGGACCTAACGCTGTGCACCGGACTGAGAGTGAGTTGACATACCCCTGGAGTAGACCTTTCTTCCGCCGTCCGTCGGATTCGTGGCCGGTGCGGTGTCGGTCGGTGTGGTCCCTCGGCTGTGCTCCGCCGTTCTCCTTGTGGGTGCGCGAGTGGTCGTCGGTGCGGTGGAGTCCTCGTCCCCGGGCCTCGGAGCTGGTCCGTCTTCCTTCTGTGGGCGGTCCTTGGTGCTGCTTGGCTGTCTTCCTTCTTTGGGACTGCTGGAGCTGCTTGGCCCGTCTTCCTTCTCTGGAGGGTCCTTGGAGCTGCTGGCCCGTCGTCCTTCTTTGGGGGGTCCTTGGAGCTGCTTGGCCGTCTTCCTTCCTTGGGATCCCTGGACCTGCTTGGCCCGTCTTCCTTCTCTGGAGGGTCTGGCGCTGTGGCGCTGGTCTTGGAGTCGAGTCGTCACTGGTGGCGTTCTATACCGATCCAGTTGGCTTCCTGGCTCCTACTCCGTTCAGAGCCCAGACCAACCCTTTTCCCCTGACTTCTTCTATCCTGCGCTCCTTGAAGACTGATCATTTCCTCCGCTCCCAAGTTCCAATTTTTGTACCCACTACTTTTTGATTTCATCCCCGTTTCCGATTGTCCACGCCTCCCAGCCAATTATTTTTCAATTACCACCTCTTCCTTATTCCCTATTGGCGATTGAATACTTCGTCATCAAGCCGCCATCTTTGCCGCTGATTGCTGATCGGTAAGTCGATTTATATTTCTTGCATGATTATTCTAAGAATTGCTACATGGCGTGAGAACGTGCGTGCCGTCCGTCCTCCCAGCGTTGTACATCTGATCACGGTACATTTTTTGTATCAAGTTGCCGTCTGGTTGGCGCCGGTCTCGGCGGATTGAAGTGAATTTACTGAGATGAATTTTGCATCGAGAATAATATTAGTTACATTTAATTTATATGTTTACATTCCCCCACGGCGATTGAGCGATATTCCACCGATCGCTCCATAATTTGTTTTCAATTGCCCACTTAACTGGTTTTACTGCGTAAAGTCTCTGGGTGGCACTGTCATTTTTCGTTTTATTTCCTGGATGTGGGTGCAGTATGCTAATATTACTATAGCGATGGTGACTATGGCTAACCATGCTATTAGGATGTACAACAGGAGTCTCGTGTCATTAAATATTTCATATTCATCGTGTAGTAATTTTACTTGTTGGATTTTTTTCATTTCTGTAACCTTAAAGGTTGGGTTCCGAAATGTCCAATTTGTGTTTAAAATTTCGGTTAAATTTTTGAATTCGTGTGTCACTCCCGATTCCATTGGGTATAATTTAATTGATTGTAATTTAGACCAAGTTACTGGGATTAGGTTTATAATTTTCTTTCTAATGTCGTCCTGGGAATCACACGGGTGTAACTGGGTTATTAGTATTTCGTCTTCGCTGAGTAACTCACAGTCACAAGGGATATTTACTAGTAATGTTCCTGCCGTGATGGGAGTGATTTGGTGGGTTGATTTCCCGTTGTCGCAGCTGAGTGTCATATTTTCTTTAATATTGGTAATCAGGTATTTATTTGGCAATAATTTAGTAACTATTGGATATTCTGGGGCTGTTTGGCAAACATAGTGGCAATGTTGTTGTAGTGTTTCTATATTTACATTGTTTAAAATGAAATGTAAGCATTTTTGTTCCCTTGTTGGGAGAGTTTGTCGGGGTAAGAGACATAAGGGATATGTTTCTTCATTGCAGTGTTTATCTTCACTGGTAATTACTTTTGTGAGGTGTTCGTTCGTGAACACAAATTTTCCTTTTATTTGTAAGGAGCAAATGTCTGTTCCCCAAAGTACTGGAGATATTATCGTTTTATATTGTTTGTAGAGGATGTTCTTTGGCATCAGTGGGATGTTAATCTTTATAAGTAATGTGTCGTTAAGTAAAGTACATTGAGTAATTGGTAATTTGTAGTACAGCAGTATTTTGTCGATCGGTATGGCTAGTCTTAAATTCTTTTCGAAGGCATTTGTTTGTAATTCGGTGAGATGAGTTAATAGTTTCTTGGGTTTGATTAAGCTGTCTGAGATTTGATTTGAATGGCATTTTCCTAGGATGTCTCTCTCGTTCTGTTTTTGGTAATTGTACAATATGTATGTCCATGTTTGTTGTGTTAGAGAGTAAATTTGCTTAATGATTATTTCTGATGTTGTGTATTGGCTCTCGCTGAATTCTTGCTGTGCGATTGAAAATGTTGTATGCACTCTGTCCGCTAGTTGTGCGACATTCTGTGAGAAATTATTCAGATTATGTGTTGTTCTAACTAGGTCCTTATATTGATTTCCTACGGAGTTAATAATTTCATTGGTGTGTTGTTCAAGATTTTTTTGATTGTCATAGATGCCTGCAACTTCGTTAGTGGAGGCTAAGTCACAGCACCATTGAAAGAAGTCTTTTAAGAATGTTAGTCCCCGTTTTCCTCTTGTGTTTGTTACATTACTAAGCGATAGGTCATGGCTTTGGTTTTCAATGAGTGATATAATTAATGATTGGAGTTTCACTAGATTTCTCTGTAGTTCGCACTGCGTGGATGTGTTATTTCTATTCAAGCTACATTTTCCTGTTATATTTTGGTATTTTGGGAACGTTGGTTTTTGGTTTAATTTTGTCGTTAAGATTAATGGAATCGATGCTTCGTAAGGGATTAGAGCTGTTTGGCGTTCGAAATGTAAGCCGCTGAAGAATTGGTAGCTGTTGGACTCTTGAGTTGCTTGTGTTCCGTTGCAAAGCAATATTGTTATCGTGGCGAGTAACAGGTGTGAAGCCATCCTGGTGTTATGTTCTTTCCATACAGCCATTCAGATCTGAACCACAAATTTCGTGTTAGTGTTATAATAATAATAACTTTGTAATTTCAATTTCAAGAGTGTATGTTAGTTTATCTGTTCATGGTATTTTCGTCCTACATCCAAAATTTATTGGTTACTTCGTCCAGTAATTACATTTTTCTGTCAGAAAGTAATGCTTGCGCGCTTAGCATTTACTCTCTTAAGAGAATGCGTTTATACATTAATATGAGAATTTGTACTTTTATTTTAGCTTTTAGTGAGGATTTATAGCTACCGAATCCCTTAATACTCATGACTGGGCCCTAGTCAATGAATCTTAAGCTAATCAGTAATTATTCGTTAAATTTTTGAAGATATTTTTCGAATGTGAACCCATGTTTTCAGAATGGGAGGCAATGTTTTTTAAACAGTTGGTAGGCATGTTTCCAGGCCGTGCCCTAATGTGCTGATTCCAGAGACGTGCTGCAGGTGTTCTTATCTCTTGTCACTTCTGCAAGAGATAACGTCATCTCTGTGCCTACGTTTGAGCTGCGTCTGTTTTCTGCTAACTGCCTTGGGACTGTGGTTTATTTCAGTCTGTGAGCGTCCGTTGTCCGCGTCGGTCGGTACTTATGTACACGTGTGTGCGTATAAATGAGTGATATTCGAGTGAAGTTTCTTGAGTGTCTTTGTTTTTCTTGTGTGTAGTGTGGTGAATGTGTATGGATATGCCATTAATCAGGTATCCTAATTTCTCTTTAATTTAAATTTAAATATTTTCCTTAATTAATTTGTCACGGAAATGGACATTATTTTTACTTGCCATTGTCTTCCAATTTCATATTGATTGATCCAAATTTTTGACGTGGCTCCTTTTGTGCTTATTGTATTTTGAGAAATGGTATAGTGAGTCTAATAATAGTATTTATTTCTGTACATGAAATAATTTTATATGAAATATTTTCTTGAATTTAGTTGAAATATTTTGAAATATTCGGAATGAATTTTATTTTGGGTTTTCTTTGAAATAATCGTTTTAGTTATCAAATTCCTTGGAATATTCCCAGTGTGGTTATGCTGTTGGCCTCTAGCTGTGTGGTTGATTGATGGTCGATTGTGTGTTAGCGTAGGGGAGTTGACTTATGTCCTCGCTAAGTTAGCCCGCGCATCCATATGCGATCGTGGGAGATTAGGTTGTATGTGTTTTCTGTGGAAGCGGAGGTCAGCAGTATTTTCTTTGGCCTATATTGTCGCTCAAATGTTTGCTCAGTTGCATAAGTGGTCGTAAGTGATGCACTTATATTTGGTGTCCTTTAATTGTAGGAATACTTCCTGATTAGGGGGAGTGTTCGTTTTTGTTAGCATGGACTCCTTTGGGGATGAACGTATTCTATACGCCCTGCGATAGAGCTTACATTTGTGGCCATTTTATAGGCATTTCAAGTTCCCTTAGTATTATTATTTCTATTCCCTATAAAATGGTTTCAACTTAGAAACGTGGACGGGTTCATTGACAGTCCGTCCTCTCTTGTCCAGTGCGATAAGATAATTGTTTTCGCTCAATTTTTCAATTACATAAAAGGGGCCACGGTAACAATTTTGAAACTTGTTAAAAGGTTTTGTGTGGTCCTGTGGATACCTGATTAAGACTTCATCTCCTGGCTTATACGTGATTTTCCTTTTATCCTTTTCATATTGCTTCTTCTGTGAAGTCTGTGCTTTATGTATTATTTTAGGGATTTCTTTACGTAATTTTTGTATGCGCTCTAATTCTTTTATTATGTCCAGATCTTGATCTTTGTGTGTGTAGACGTAGTCTGAGGGTAGTCTTGCTTCCCTGCCGTACATTAAGTAGAACGGGGTGTATCCAGTGGTTCTATTTACAGTTGTGTTGTAAGCAAATGCAACGTATTTTACCATGCTTGCCCATTGATTTGGTTTCTCTTCTATATAGTGACTTATAGTTTTCTTAAAAATTAAATTCTGTCTTTCGGTTAAGCCCTGAATTCGTTGTGTATATGGGGGACTATTTTTTTGTTCGATACCAAGACTTAAACACAATTGTTTCATGAGTGTACTCATAAAATTCGTGGCTGAGTCGTGGAGTATCATACGGGGACATCCGTACTGGCAAAATAATTCAAGTAGAATTTTCGCTACTGTTGGGGCGGTTGCATCCCTTGTTGGTCTTGCGTGTACCATTCTGGTACCCTGGTCGGTTACCATTAGTATGTATTTGTAACCCGCGCTTTGCGTGATTGGTCCGAGGAAATCAATGATTATCTTTTCGAATGGTACTACTGGCGGTATTTGGGGAGTTAAAGCGTCATATTGTTTGTAAGTTGGTGTGCGTCGTAGCTGGCATTGCTTACAAGTCCGCGTGTAGTTCTCGATGTCCTGTGTCATTGTTGGCCAGTAATATCGGTCCTTTATTTTCCTTAAAGTTTTGAAATTTGAAAAATGTCCTCCAGAATATGCGTTGTCGTGGAATGCCTTCAGAATATCCTTCACCTTTTCTTGGGGAATTGCTAATAAATTGCTATTCTCTCTGCCGTTGAAATGTTTGTAAAATAATATTCCATCTTGTTCGTGAAATTTTCTAGCTTGGTTTCTTATTTTCTTTGTGACTGCTTCCGGGTTAATTTTTGCTAATTTTATTTGTTTAAGATAAGGGTCCGTATTTTGGAGATGTTCAAAATCCTCTGTCTGTAACTGGTTTATATTTAGTGTAATTTCGAAGGGGTGGTCGTCCATTGTTTGTGTGGGTTCTGTTCTTGATAAACAATCTGCCAATAAATTACTTGTGCCCTTTTTGTATTTTACTGTGATGTCATAATCGACTAAATTTAATGCTAATCGATTTAGTCTTGAGGAAGTATTTTTAAAATTCTTGAAATGTACCAATGCATTACAATCAGAGTAAACTGTTACATGACGGCCTAAAGTAAATTCTCTCCAATAATTTACTGCATACGTTAGACTTAGCATTTCTCGTTCGCTGTTTGCATACTTTGTCTGTGTTTCTGTAAATTTTTTTGATAAGTATGCTACGGGGTGCATTTTGTTAGTTTCTGGATCTATTTGTATAAGACACGCGCCCATAGCGAATAATGAGGCATCAACAAATATTACCGTTTCCCTATTTTCATTCCAGTGGGCTAGAAGGGGTGGGTTTGTTAGGATTAGCTTGATTTTTTCGAAAGCTTGTTGGCACTGTGGGGTCCATTCAAATTTTTCGCCTTTATTGGAGGCTTTTATAAGTTCTGTTAAGGGTAATGTAATTTCGGCATAGCCTTTGATGTGTTTCCTGAAAAACGAAGTCGCACCCAAATACTGTCTCACTCTTCGTATACAATTTGGTACTTTGAAATCTTGTATGGCTTTGACTGATGATTTTTGTGGTAAAATTCCTTTGTTTGAGACTGTAAATCCTAGTATGTCAATTTCTTGATACATAAATCTACATTTTTTTGTGTTTAGTTTTAGGTTTGCTTCATTTAAAATGCTTAAAATTGTGTCCAAATTTTGTAAGTCTTTCTGAAATGTGGTTCCATACACGATAACGTCGTCGATGTATGATATTACCGTATTATACAAGTATTTGTTTAGGAGGGCTTGTATTGCTTTTGTAAAGAGTGCAGATGACACTGAAAGACCCATAGGTAGGCGTGTGTATCTGTAGAAACGGTGCTGGCTTTTTATTGCTAATAAATTTCTAAATTCTTCTTTCACTGTTAGTTGATGGAATGCACCTTTGAGATCTAATTTTGTAAATGTGTTGGCCTTATTTAATGAGTTTAGAACTAGGCCAACGCTGGGTGTTGGAAATATGCAGGGTTTTAATACTTGATTTACTTTCCGCATATCGCTGACTAGTCTGGGGGAACCATCATTGTTTCGTGTTAAAAATACTGGTGATGCCCATTCACAGAATGGTGGACATTCTTCCAAAATATTAGCTTGTTTCATTTCGTCTAATATTTTATCTAATTGCTGTCGTTCAGTTTGAGCTAATTTGTAGGGAGGTGAATTTACTGGTTTGGCGTTGGGAATTGTTTCCAGTGCAACCGGTGGTAATTTTGCAGGTGTTAAATCCGTTACTTTCGTGGTAAAGACATTTTTGTATTTTTGTAGGAGTTTAACAAGTCGATTATGTTCAGTGCTGGTTAAATGTGGTGATATGTCAAATGGAATGCCATCCTTATCAGTGATCATATGCTTTTCAGGATGCAGTAATGTTGGCTTCTCATTAGCTGACGTTTTCCTATTTTCCGTGGTCGTGCCGTTGGTGTCCTGTGTCAGGAATCCTAAAATGGTATTGGCACTAATGTTCTTGGGGAAATTTGATGCGTTATAAATATTTATAAAATATTGTTTGTTTTCTGGATCTTCGATTAGGTATGCGTGGCATTTCTTTTTGTCCTTTAAACCTTTTTCAGGTTCAAAATGTGTTCGTTGAGTTACTGTTTCCTGTACTGGGATTCTCCTGTGTTGGTGGGGTGCGATGATTAGGTCCTCTTTGAGACGTATGTCTGTTAATTTATTGGCCTCGGTTACTTTAGTAGTGCATACTGTTTCTATGTCGACTAGCCATTTTTTCCCCATAGGTATTTTATGTTTGTGCTGGCCTAAATTGAAAATAATACATTTGGTGTTGAAATTTATTTCAACTTTGTGTTTGCGCAAAAATCTATTGCCTAAAATTATGTCACTCGTTGTGTTTGTGGTTACATAAAATTTATCTCTAAAAATTATGTTATCTACCTCTAACGTAATTTCAGCTTTGCCTTTAATATGCATTGGGGTGTCGTTTGCGGATACTATCAGTAGTAAGTTATCCGTATCTAGATTTTGCTGTGATACTAGGTTAGCGTTAATTAGGTTTATGTTTGACCCGGTATCAACAATGCATTCTATAGTTTGAGATGGATTATTGGCTAATTTTGCATTTAAAGTTAATACTGGCATTGTTCTGTACTCTGTTTCATGCATTTTGAATAATGTGTCATTTAAATCCCGTTTATTCAGTTTGTTTTTCTTCCTCGGTTTGTGGACTCGTTCGTCAGATAAGTGTGTAATGTCGCAACTGTAAATTTTGTGCTCCTCCGTCTGCTGGTCCAATTGTTCACAAATTTCTGTTTTCTCGTGGTCTCTTAATAAATTATTTTCCTGTCCCAGGTCGACCCATATGTCATGCCTCTTGCCATTCGGTCCTTCTTCTGTCTTGTTCTGTCCTCTGTTCTCTCCATTCTGTGATTCATCCTCATTCCCCTGTCTCCTCTTCATTTCTCTTGGCGGTGTCCTATCTTGAACCTGCTCCATCCTTCCTTGTGTCCTGGGATTCTTCCTGTTATGCTGGCTAAGATACGTTTTCCTAGTATTTACACTCGTATCTGTACATCTAGTGTGGGTTTCTTTGTTTCCCTGCCACTTACTTTTCTTTCTGGGTTTAATGTCCTTTGACTCACTTAAGGTGGGAAATTCCTTTTCGTAATTATTTACACGGTATTTACTATTTACATTATTGTGTTCCTTAGGAATGCTATAGGGGCGGGGAGTCATCCTGTTTCTGTTAGTAAAGGTTGATCCCCTATTGATTAGTTTTTTTGCTGAGTGTTTTGGTTCTTTAGCTTGAAACAGTCACTCTTATTATGATTTCGCATGTTGCAAAAATCACAAAATTTTTCCGTTTTCTTAAACCTACAATTTTGTGTTGTGTGATTATTCTTCTTGCAAATATTGCAGAATGTCATGTTTCGGTCGTGGTTTGGGTTCCTGGGTCTTGGGTTATATGTGTAATGACGTGGGTTTGCATTGTAATGACCGTAGTATGTCGAGGGGTATCGCTGACCTGGTCATGACGGGTGTGTGTGCCGCTGATATGAGGTGTATGGCCTCCCAGTGACGTAGTTCCCTCTCGGTGTGCAGCTGTTGTGTGACGTAGGGTACGCGCGTGCGTGTGCCTGCCTGACGTCATTCGACCTTGGATTACTGACCGCGGTGTTGTTCACAGACATGCTCTGTTGTTGTGACGCCTTCAAATTTGCAATTTCCATCGTGAGGGTTTTTATTTCCTGTTGTAGGCTACGCAACTCTTGTGTTCCCGCATCGCTGTTTTGTGTCGTGTGTGTGTCTGCACGGTTATATTTTTCCCTATTGAGACGGCTGATTTCTTATTGTAATTCGATTTTCTTGAGATTGTTCTCTAGCTGTTGGAGCGTGTCGCACGTTTCATTGAGAATTTTATCACAAATTTCCGGACGTAGTCCCTGTATAATGTGTTGAATTATTCGTTTCTCGCTAATATCTGGTTCGTGTCTTTTGCATAGTGTTAAGATTTCGAGGTAATACGCTAAGACAGGTTGATCTCGGCGTTGTATCTTCTGCGCTAGTATCATTTCGAGTGTCTGTGCCTGCGCGGCTGGGGTGAATGTTGCGATAAACAATGTCTTAAGGTCCTGCCAGTTGTCTGGTCTTGTGGCATCGCTTAAGTGCTGGTACCACGAGAGGGCGGTGCTTGCTAAATGTGCGGGGAATATATTTAATTTAGTTGCGTCCGTCCAATTGTTTGATTTAGCCGCAATTTCATATTTAACGATAAAGTCCATGGGGTTTTCGGTTTGAAGGCCATGGTAGGTTCCTGCTGAAACTAACGGTATTTTTTCTTTCGGTCTGCCTTCGTTCGCCATCATTAAATCACGTCTGCTATTTCCTTCTTCGTCAGTTTCCGTGTTAGCCGGGCTGGGTGTTCGAGACAGTTCTAGGTAATTAGGGAACACGATTTCCTCGTATTCGTTCTCGGAAGTGCCTGCCTCGTTTAGTTCCGGGGTGTCGTACAAGTTTTCTCGATCGGTTATGAACCGTTGGATTCGGACTAGTCCTGGGTATTTATATAATTCTGCTGGGCTTAGGGCTATTTTCCTGTCGATTAATTTTTTGAAGGTGAATTTTTTTTCTTCGCTTAAGTTACGTGTAAGGAACGCCTTTATATCCGCAACTATTGGTCTGAGGTCCGCGACTGTGTCTTCATCCCTATATTTTATTTTGAATTTAGTTAAAATCTGTTGCAAATTTTGTTTACTTACTCGGTATACATCGGGAGGTAAGATTTTTCTGTCTGCAGTTAATGACATTTCATTTTCGTAGATTTGGGGCCTATCTTATTATGTTTGTCTGAGTTTAAATATGGGTGTTTATTTAAAATGTTTGGGGGATGTTTCTCTGTTTGTTTAGGGGTTTTGTCTTATGGGGGGGGGGTTCCTATTACTGTCTTAATATTACTAACGTAACATATAAAAATAAAACCCTTCAATTCTTATTTCTAAACAATTATATTAACACAAATTTCTCTCACTGAGCTGATTCAATTGCTTGATAATTAAATCAAAAGGCAGCATCCACCATATAAAGCTTTCGCCTGGGTAGCGTGAGCTCGGGACGCCGTCAAGGTCTGACGGCGACGAACCCTGACACTTTTAAAAGTCACGGGACGTCAAAGTCTGACGAATAAAAAGTCGGGGGGCGACAAAACAGGACGATTTAAATTCGTCAGGTTTTGACGGGTGCGTCAGGCGTCAAATCAGGACGTTTTTAAATTCGTCAGGTTTTGACGGGTGCGTTAGGCGTCAAACTCTGACGATTTGAATTCGTCCTGTTTTGACGGGTGCGTGAGCCGACAACTCGCGACGTTTTTAATTTTTGAAAAGACTGTACTGCCCCTCATAAATTACGGACTTCACGTGGCCTATTGGCCTGCCGTCTGTCCAATGGTGGGCCTTTTGGAGTTTGTGGATTATGTACAATAGAAGGTAGCCATTGTTGTAAGAACCGCTCAACCAGTCCGGGCTGCTTTGTCAGGCTTATATTACGGTGTTACTAAAACTGTGTTGTACAGTATAGCCAATTCAAAATACTATTAATTCATTAAGCAAGTCCTTATTTACGTGAAGCCGTTTTTTGTGAACACAGCTCTATCAATACTTAACTAATTTTAACATTTTATGTTTCAAAGTAATGGCTCCAATTTTTAGTTATGCGATGAGGTCTTGGGTTTTAGAAATTTATTTAATAAAGTTAAAATTGAGTAGTCAAAATAGTATAAGACTGTATTATTTTTACAAAACATCGCCCTATAATTTCTCTGCAATGACATCCGCTGAGATGCCGAGTTAAAAAGCTATGCATTGTTATTTTTCAAGACGGTCCTCGTTCGCTCACTCGGCGGGCAAGTAGGTGCTGCACTCTGGTAACATTTGTTGAATCACATGGTGAATATGTAATTTTTGGGTTATTTACACTGTAATCACCTGTACACCGTTCAAAATAAATGTTCGGTCGAAAGACAGAATTTTATTTCCCGTCACAATGAAAATTCCCTCAATATCTTCTGTTATTTTAATCTTATTCTGTTTAATCTCAAATTCCCTCATGGGATCTGACTTTATTCATATTTTTGTATTCATTGGTAAAATTATTAAACGACTAACCAATTTGTAGCTTTGCAATTGAACTGAAAAAAAGACTAGTAAAAATTATGAAATCACTTATAATAACCAAATAATTAGAATTCACGTGTTACAGATTCAACATGTGGTTTAACAAATATACATCAGAGTGCAGCACACATATTCCTACATTGAAACAGTCTGAAAGGCGAGTGGGCGAGGCAAACGAATAAATAAGTTTTTTTGCACTTGTCATTTTAGCGCACCAAAATACCATCGCGTGTTGGTTAGCGTTCTTCAGGTTAAGTTCGAAAACAAGGCTAATCGGATTACATGATTGGGTTTCAAATAAATAAAACATAAGAGTAAAAAAAAAAAAAAATGGACATTTTCTAAAAGCATGACAAATGAGCAGCTATATTTATTTTATAGCTATTATAGCTGTTAAATACCTCGTTCACGCCGCTCACTCGCCATGAAAGTAGGCCCTGCGTGCTGATCTATGGTATAAATTTGTAATAAAACCGTCCGTTTATTGCTTACAAAGTTTGGTCAAGGGAATGAATAATCGATAAACAACAAGATTTCTTTTAGTATTTTGTAAAAATTGGAACTCTTTAATCAGAGAGACGAATATATATAAAGAATCTAAAGAGGGGATATATAATTAATTCCCTCTCCACTACCCGGGGCTCGACGCGCCTCTGCCCCGTATATTACAATGCGCGACGCTTGCTTTTTAGCTGTTTTTGTTCGTATTGAGAGCTAAATCGTTATTAAAACTACTTATTGAGAATGCCTATTGTAATATAGATATTAGGTTGCTAAATAATTATTAATGCCATTGGTTTTATGCTACTTTATACTCTCTCACATCAAAAGAATTCAACACAAACAAGAAAGTAGAAACAGAAACTTACAACATGAATAGAGCTGTTTTGTTGGGTATTTGAATTAATTCATAATCAAAACGACTTATTAAGAATCCTTATAAAAACAATATTTTAGGTAGCTAAATAATTATTAATGCAATGTGTTCCGTGATACTTTTCATTCTCATAAATCTAAATTAAACATAGCCTAATCAGTAATTGAAGTACTAAAACTGACACTTTGCAACAGAAAAATGTTACTTTGTTTTCGTCTTATTCACAACATTAGACCACCCACCAAGGGAACTCGCAATAATTTGTAGGACAATTTTAATTAGGCCTACATTTCTCACCTCTGCAAAAAAAAAACACTGATAAGAGGCCTCAGCATAGTTAAATTATTGGACACAGTGACATTCGGATGACACTCAGTGACACTGAATGTCAGTGACATTCAGTGACACTCATCACTGTGACGGCTCGTGCCGCCAGCACTCCATATAGTAGCGATTGTCGAGACACTGGCCACAGTGGCGGTATCCGACAGCCTCCTTCTAGAACGTTCTCGAATCGGTTCGCGAAGTCGAAGGATTCTGAGGCTGTCTCTCTCTCACTCCCCGGCTTTCCAAGGAAGAGGTGCCTTTTCGGATCCGGAACATCGCGACCAAAATGTCCAGATAAGTTTTAGTTTAGTTGGGGGTTTTCGTAGGCTAGGGATGAGCGGGGGAAGGATAATTAATTAATTAATCTCAAGTACAATTATTATGTAGCCAGTCAATTAAGGCTGTAACTTGCTCTGTAGAGGTAGTCTGGAACCTTAACGCTCATGTCGTTTCACGACATGGGCCATCAGCCATAGGATGGGTTTTAGATTTCTAGATACAGTTCATTATTAGATATTCACCTTCCAATTAATTTAGTATACGTAGATTATAATTATCTCATCAAAATGGCTTGTTCTGGTCTGTGCTTGGCTGCGATCCGTCGCTGGGTAGTACCAACAGTATGTCCCTCAGATACGTTTCCTAGGTTCAGTCAATAAGCCACGAATTTCCCAGGTATCTCATTTCACGACATTAAAACCTCAATCCTCAACCATCTCCATAGTCACCCTTCAGTTAATCACCTACAACCTAGAGATGACTAGTCAGCCCATTCATGTTGTTGCTCGAGTTCAATAGTCCATCAATTCAGTTTGCCAACAGCTACTCTCTAAGTTTTAGTTCAATACCACCATAGGTCCACAATCAGCTTTCCGAATACCCATTATCCATAGGTAACCACCATATTCCGTCTCATCACTACAAAGGAATTATTTTTTCAATGAACTTTACTTAGCATAACTAAGTTCTTAATCATTTTAAATACCTAATACTTTAACTAATTTACTACTAAAAACTGACTTTACCTTAATTGTTTTGACAAAGGTTCTGACACCTAGATACTAAAATATAAATGTGTCATGTTGAAGATTGTTTACACTTAGAAACATAATTTATAAGGATTTAAGTTTGTTAGGACTAAATTTTAATCATTTAATGTGATTATTCACTTCCTTATTTAAGTTAATAGCATTTAAAATACCCGGCGTCAAAAAATATAGGTTTACAATTTTGTAATCTTATAAATCACTAATATTTGTTATTTTACAGATTTTACAAGTTTTCATATTTGGATGACATTTCGTAGGCTACGTTTCCTTTCAAACCATACAATAATGTGTTCGAAAGTCTAGTTTAAAACCTAGTATGTCGAATGATCAACTGGCAACCAAATTTCAGTGGTTAAAAGTAACTTTATAACTAAGTTAAATTGGATCAGAAGAAATTATACCTTATATTTTTTGGGAAGCAATAATATTAAGACGCCATCTGTAGGCCTACAACTACAATTCCTTTGTATTTTGATTCTTTATGGAAGTGACATACGATGGTAGGAGGCTTGTTAAATTGCTTTTGGATAATTTATCTTTGTATTTGGCACTTCAGATAAATAAGTTACTCGTAAAAGATTTAATTTGGCTAAAAAGAGATTTATTATTGCTATATACTTCACAATGATACATGGTGCATGCATATTGTTCATAAAATTGCTTTTAAGATTAGTTTTATTGCGAAATACAGTGAAAATTATCAGATTACACGAATATGTTAACTAAATATATAACTAAAAATATATTTCTAGCCTCAGTCAATTCAATGTAGAGTAATAATAACATCTTGAAAAGAAACGTTCATTCAAAATGAATGTCCAGTAGGCCTACGTAGTCGGGGACTGATCTGGGCGGCCCGACGGCGCGACCTCGCTGGGCTCATTAACAATGCGATTGTGAAAAACACTAAGTATTTTATCATAATTTTCTCTACCAAGTACTGTATTACGAATCAACTCATTACCTACAACTTTCCCGCTTTAAGTTTGTTTCTGACCCAAAAACAAAAAAAAAGTTTACGCTTAGTAACTTTTTCAAGTTCACATTATTAGGTTTCGTTGTATTTTGTGTTATTAAAATCGTAATTCTACACTAATCTTAAATTAATTTACATCGTTGTAATCCTTAGTTCTTACAGATTGCAAATATATACTTTGTTTGCGTGTTTATCGAACGCCTGTACGGATTTTTGTTGATTCTTGTTAGGAATATTTGTTGATTTTTTTGTGTTCGCCGAACAAGTTCGCCACGAATGTTCGGCCAGTGCGGACGCGGCTTAATAATCTGTAATCCCAATTTATAAATTTTTAACATTGGTCTTATGGAGTTTTTTTTTCATTTTGACTTTGGCAGTGCACCATGAAAGCCCACTTCAAAAATACAAAATTTTTGTACAGAAAACTATAAAACTAACAACATAAGTAACAAAGTTCAACAATAAATTTGAGGTCCAAATGGCTTGAAGTTTACACGTTTACATCACACTAAATAATTTTCTTCAACTAACAATTTTGATAATGAAAACCAAACTAAAGGATTATCGAGTTAAAAATCAAAACAAAGAAATAATGAAATCAGTTGACTAAAATGTCAAAATGAAAATATAGACCACGTTACAGTAAACATGTGGTTTTGCATTGAAGCCCGTTAGTAAATTATGAAATTGTAATAAAATAAGTTTATAATTTTTAAATCGTACTTTATACTGCTGATTATGAATGTTGAGATAAACGAAAGCAATGTAAAAGTATACATAGCTAATAAAAGAAAACTTTTTCAACAAAATGGTTCCAGTTATTACATGGTAGGTCTACATGTTCGGTTGTATACATGTTTTAATATTGTAGTGTAATCATATGGTTTATCAAAACATATTTTCCATAGTAATAATAATAATACAACTAACGTGGCCTTTGGGTGAGAGCCCTAATGAATTTAAAAAAAATAATTAAATAAGTCTATATATTTTCCTCCCAAGTATTTAAATTTCTTTAATATAAACATGAATATGACAAATGCAGAAAGTAAGCTAATCAGCTGATGATGTTCAGATACCTCAATCTATTCCTTCTTCAATTATTCAGTTATTTTACATTAAAATGACATGGGATTTAATATACAGCTTTGCTGCCATCTGGGGTTTTGAACAAATATTAGTTACTCTTAGCCTAATAAAGTTATATACCAAATGTTATTTAAAAATGTTAGTAAATAAGCGAGAGATAAAAGTTTATATTAGTTTATTAATTTCATTCGGGCTTAAAGTATGAGTAAAGAAACTGCCAATCAGTCTATGAACTTGCTTTGGAAGAATTTACAACAGCGTCAGGCGGAGGCGTTGTGGTTCTCTTACAAATTTTTCTGTCGAATCCTTCCTAGTATAATGAGGTCTGTACAGTGCAGTACAGTACGTAACTACTACGCAGTGGGACTACTACGTAAGGAATGTTAGACCTGTTTCCCGGTATGGTTAGGAGAGGGGTTTTGTGCAACAGAATATGGACGCTGCCAGGCAACCACCCCTACATTTGGCTGTAACATATTTGAGAATTACCAAGTCCCCTTTTTCAAGAGATTATTAAAATGCATTCAAGCTGACTTAAGAATATAAAATTCACTTGGTCTGATTAAACACACCATACGATAGAACAACTAACTTCATCATACTGAAGAACTGCTCCGCCGGAACACGATTGCTTAACATATTTAAATATATATAGTTATACACATTTATTAATATTGTGGCATAAACAAATAGGGTAACAAATTAGGTGTGGGGATAGTGGCCTAGGAAGACAGCAATTTAAAAAAAATTGGGTGTAAACGGGAGGTGAGAGGAATGATTCCTTATTCGACGGGTGTGTGAGTTGTCGTAAATAATAATGGAGGTTTGGCCTAGTAGGGGCGTGGCCTAAGAGGACAGACAAGTTAAACTGTACAGTCAGGTGCATAAAGAGGGGTGAGAGAGAATCGTCAGGTTTTGACGGGTGCGTCAGGCGTCAAAGTAGGACGTTTTAAATCCGTCAGGTTTTGGCGGGTACGTCAGGCGTCAAAATAGGACGTTTTTAAATCCGTCAGGTTTTGACGGGTGTGTGAGGCGACAAGCCCTGACGTTTTTAAAAACCGTCGAGGCTTGACGCCTGGCGTACCCGTCAAAACCTGACGAAAAACGTGGCAGGTTTTTCGCCGTCAGACTTCGTCGCCGTCAGACCTTGGCGCGGTCCCGTGAGCTCTGTTACAAATACACTGCTGAAATAACTTTGACTCGCTTGACAGTAATGTGAGAGTATCAGGAAGGCAATTGAATGAACTCAGATCAAGCAACTAAACAGACTTTAATAATACAACTATAACTAAACTAACATGGTGCACAGGTGAAACATATGATTATGCCCTTCAATTGCAGTGAGCGAAATGTATATACATGAATTAGAGTCCACCCATGTGCTGGGGCTAGTTCTCCTTCGTTTACTCAACACTCATGAAGTAAGAGTTCGGTAAATCACTTCGCGCACAACTGGAGCGTCCGATGTGTGAGTGTCACTGATAATATTTAACTTATATGTTAATTGACCATTAATTATTTACAGCAATAAAACAAAAAAATGATATCGTTAAATCAAACTTGGGCTTTTAAGAATTCAATTCCACAAACAAAGTTACTATACAAATTACCCTAAAAATGAAGTCATGTCTTAGCCTCTAATATTTACAAGTGTTGAAAGGAATAGATTATTTAATACTTTGAATGGCCGTGCTTGAATACAGTTCCTACTTTGGGGTTTTACTTCGTTCTCTAAGCAGGGGGTTTTATTAATTTTATCTATTACTTTATATACAATTATTTATTTACTTATTTATTCCTTTACTAGCCTACTTATAACTTTATTCTTGATATTTGGTTACTTCATTTATGCTTGCTGTTCGCTTTAGAGATTTTTGCCTTTGTTTATTTATTTAACTAAAGGGAATCTAGAAATGCTTCATCAATTACTTAATTTAACCTTTCGGGACCTAACGCTGTGCACCGGACTGAGAGTGAGTTGACATACCCCTGGAGTAGACCTTTCTTCCGCCGTCCGTCGGATTCGTGGCCGGTGCGGTGTCGGTCGGTGTGGTCCCTCGGCTGTGCTCCGCCGTTCTCCTTGTGGGTGCGCGAGTGGTCGTCGGTGCGGTGGAGTCCTCGTCCCCGGGCCTCGGAGCTGGTCCGTCTTCCTTCTGTGGGCGGTCCTTGGTGCTGCTTGGCTGTCTTCCTTCTTTGGGACTGCTGGAGCTGCTTGGCCCGTCTTCCTTCTCTGGAGGGTCCTTGGAGCTGCTGGCCCGTCGTCCTTCTTTGGGGGGTCCTTGGAGCTGCTTGGCCGTCTTCCTTCCTTGGGATCCCTGGACCTGCTTGGCCCGTCTTCCTTCTCTGGAGGGTCTGGCGCTGTGGCGCTGGTCTTGGAGTCGGGTCGTCACTGGTGGCGTTCTATACCGATCCAGTTGGCTTCCTGGCTCCTACTCCGTTCAGAGCCCAGACCAACCCTTTTCCCCTGACTTCTTCTATCCTGCGCTCCTTGAAGACTGATCATTTCCTCCGCTCCCAAGTTCCAATTTTTGTACCCACTACTTTTTGATTTCATCCCCGTTTCCGATTGTCCACGCCTCCCAGCCAATTATTTTTCAATTACCACCTCTTCCTTATTCCCTATTGGCGATTGAATACTTCGTCATCAAGCCGCCATCTTTGCCGCTGATTGCTGATCGGTAAGTCGATTTATATTTCTTGCATGATTATTCTAAGAATTGCTACATGGCGTGAGAACGTGCGTGCCGTCCGTCCTCCCAGCGTTGTACATCTGATCACGGTACATTTTTTGTATCAAGTTGCCGTCTGGTTGGCGCCGGTCTCGGCGGATTGAAGTGAATTTACTGAGATGAATTTTGCATCGAGAATAATATTAGTTACATTTAATTTATATGTTTACATACTTTTATCGAGTTTCGTGGCAGACGGTCGAGTGGTTACGGAGTCCATCGATCACAAATATATAAATATATACATTTTACAAACATTCTGTTTTATAGATAACTAGCTGTTACCCGGCATGCTTTGCAATGCCAAAACTTCGGTGAGCTCGTTCACTACGCTCACTCACCGCAAGTGTATAATATTCTCTAGTTTTTATTTAAAAAAATTCCTCAATACTTTCAATGAGAGCAGTTGTTTATAGAATTAATTACAAACAAACATTTTTTGCCATATGTTGTGTTCTTAATAATTCAGATAAAAAAACTCCAAAAACACCTTACATGAGGACGTTTATGACTGTCCTGGGGCTAAGAATTGAGGGATATACATTAACTAATGTCTTGAAAACCTTCTCAATGAAATTTTCCATGTATACATCGAGTTTCATGGAAAACGGTAAAGAAGTTTCTGAGTCCATAGATCAGAAATGTATTTATCTCATTTAAAGTATTGAGGAAAGATTGGTAATAAATTTATTTACAAACATCCATCATAAAATAAAAATAATAAATTAAAACATAAACGTAATAAAATAAAGGGACCGCGCCAAGGTCTGACGGCGACGAAGCCTGACGGCGACAAAACCTACCACTTTTTTCGTCAGGTTTTGACGGGTACGTCAGGCGTCAAGCCTCGACGGTTTTTAAAAACGTCAGGGCTTGTCGCCTCACGAACCCGTCAAAACCTGACGGATTTAAAAACGTCCTATTTTGACGCCTGACGTACCCGCCAAAACCTGACGGATTTAAAACGTCCTACTTTGACGCCTGACGCACCCGTCAAAACCTGACGATTCTCTCTCACCCCTCTTTATGCACCTGACTGTACAGTTTAACTTGTCTGTCCTCTTATGCCACGCCCCTACTAGGCCAAACCTCCATTTAAGACAACTCACACACCCGTCGAATAACGAATCATTCCTCTCACCTCCCGTTTACTCCCAATTTTTAAATTGCTGTCTTCCTAGGCCACTATCCCCACACCTAATTTGTTACCCTATTTGTTTATGCCACAATATTAATAAATGTGTATAATTAATTTTTAAATATGTTAAGCAATCGTGTTCCGGCGGAGCAGTTCTTCAGTATGATGAAGGTAGTTGTTCTATCGTATGGTGTGTTTAATCAGACCAAGTGAATTTTATTCTCTTAAGTCAGCTTGAATGCATTTTAATAATCTCTTGAAAAAGGGGACTTGGTAATTCTCAAATATTTTACAGCCAAATGTAGGGGTGGTTGCCTGGCAGCGTTCATATTCTGTTGCACAAAACCCCTCTCCTAACCATACCGGGAAACGGGTCTAATTCCTTACGTAGTAGTCCCCGCCCCCAGTTCTTAAAAACCTATTAAAGAGAGTCAAGAAGTGAAGGGTGGGAAGTGCAAAGTCCAGATATTTGGCCTGTACTGTACTGCACTGTACATACCTCATAAGTCACGCCACGTAAGTTGACGAATGGCCAAAAACAGCTGGGTAGGGTGAGGGGAGGAGAGGGGGTACTTTTCCAAAAACATCGAGCTTACGTTACATGCAATTTTTTATAGCACAGCTGATTATTCAATCATTTTAACTGAATAGTAGTGAAAATTCATTCGTCAAGTTACGTGGCGAGGGTTATAGGAAGGTTTCGACAGAAAAAATTGTAAGAGAACAACAACGCGCCCGCCTGACGCTGTTGTAAATTCTTCCAAAGCAAGTTCATAGACTGATTGGCAGCTTCTTTACTCATACTTTAAGCCCGAATAAAAGTAATAAACGAATATAAATTTTTATCTCTCTCTTATTTACTAACATTTTTAAAGAACATTTGGTATATAACTTTATTAGGCTAAGAGTAACTAATATTTGTTCAAAACCCCAGATGGTAGCAAAGCTGTATATTAAATCCCATGTCATTTTAATGTAAAATAACTGAATAATTGAAGAAGGAATAGATTGAGGTATCTGAACATAATCAGCTGATTAGCTTACTTTCTGCATTTGTCATATTAATGTTTATATTAAAGAAATTTAAATACTTGGGAGGAAAATAGACTTATTTAATTTTTTTTTTTAATTCATTAGGGCTCTGACCCAAAGGCCATGCTGGTTGTATTATTATTATTATGGAAAATATTTTTTGATAAACCATATGATTACACTACAATATTAAAACATGTATACAACCGAACATGTAAACCTGCTATGTAATAACTGGAACCATTTTGTTGAAAAAGTTTTCTTTTATTAGCTATGTATACTTTTACATTGCTTTCGTTTATCTCAACATTCATAATCAGCAGTATAAAGTACGATTTAAAAATTATGAACTTATTTTATTACAATTTCACAATTTACTAACTGGCTTCAATGCAAAACCACATGTTTACTGTAATGTGGTCTGTATTTTCATTTTGACATTTTAGTCAACTGATTTCATTATTTCTTTGTTTCGATTTTTAACTCTAAAAGACCAATGTTAAAAATTTATAAATTGTGATTAAAGATTATTAAGCCGCGTCCGCACTGGCCGAACATTCGTGGCGAACTTGTTCGGCGAACACAAAAATCAACAAATATTCCTAACAAACAATTTCCGGCCATATGATTTACATTCTAAAAGGTTAGCAAACGAACAAACAAAAGTTCGGAAGAACTTTGTTCGGCGAACATGTTCGGCCAGTGCGGACCATAGATTCATGCCGACGTACAGGCGTTCATTAACACGCTCCTGCTCTGCAGCTCACAGCCTCGATAAACATGCAAACAAAGTATATATTTGCAATCTGTTAGAACTAAGGATTACAACGATGTAAATTAATTTAAGATTAGTGTAGAATTACGATTTTAATAACACAAAATACAACGAAACCTAATAATGTGAACTTGAAAAAGTTACTAAGCGTAAACTTTTTTTGTTTTTGGGTCAGAAACAAACTTGAAGTGGGAACTTTGTAGGTAATGAGTTGATTCGTAATACTTGGCAGAGAAAATTATGATAAAATACTTAGTGTTTTCACAATCGCATTGTTAATGAGCCCAGCGAGGTCGCGCCGTCGGGCCGCCCAGATCAGTCCCCGACTACGTAGGCCTACTGGACTTCATTTTGAATGAACGTTTCGTTTCAAGATGTTATTCTTACTCTACATTGAATTAATACGAGCAGCACCTACTTGCCTGGCGAGTGAGCGAACGAGGACCGTCTTGAAAAATAACAATGCATAGCTTTTTAACTCGGCATCTCACCGGATGTCACTGCAGAGAAATTATAGGGCGATGTTTTGTAAAAATAATACAGTTTTATACTATTTTGACTACTCAATTTTAACTTTATTAAATAAATTTATAAAACCCAAGACCTCATCGCATAACTAAAAATTGGAGCCATTACTTTGAAACTTAAAATGTTAAAATTAGTTAAGAATTGATAGAGCTGTGTTCACAAAAAACGGCTTCACGTAAATAAGGACTTGATTAATTAGTTAATGGTATTTTAAATTGGCTATACTGTACAACACAGTTTTAGTAACACCGTAATATAAGCCTGACAAAGCAGCTCGGACTGGTTGAGCGGTTCTTACAACAATGGCTACCTTCTATTGTACATAATCCACAAACTCCAAAAGGCCCACCATTGGACAGACGGCAGGCCAATAGGCCACGTGCATGAAGTCCGTAATTTATGAGGGGCAGTACAGTCTTTTCAAAAATTAAATACCCCTGTCGCAGCAGACCTGCGTACTCAGCGAATTTCCAATGGAATTTTGGTATATTTTCTACTTTCCCTTAAAATCCATGGGGATGAGAATATGTAGGTTTGCCGCCATAATATGGGTTTAGTTGGTAAATATAAGTTAAACCCTACCTAGTGATTGTACATACCAAATTTTATAAGGTTATGGTGTTCTGTTTATTTTCCCCATAAACCCCATGGGGGTGAGTATGTAGGTTTGCCGCCATATGGGTTTTGTAAGCAAGTATAAGTTAAACCTTATCTAGATAATGTACATACCAAATTTGATTAAGTTATGTCAATAAATAAGCAAGATATAGGCTTTTCATGATTTCCCATAAGAATAACACGGAAAACACATTTTTTGATTTTCCCCGTAACCAGTTATGCTAAGATAAAAATTCAAAATACCAAATTTTTTGTTTTTTTAAGCTCTTTTAAATAGTTTCAGTTAAAATTGTTGAATTTTAAAAATTAAGGTAAAAAAATTCCAAAAACCCATTTTTAACCCTTTTGAAACCCCATAAAACCCCGTTCCAATGGTCCGATCATTCTGGTTCGCGAACTCAACCTAGTAGATGCTGGCTTACACCCCTGTACCACCGCTCAAAAGTTATCGTGTTCACGGACACACACACACACACACACACACACACACACACACACACACACACACACACACACACACACACACACACACATATATATATATATATACATATATATCAATTTGAACGAACGGTGTTTTTGGCTTCTAGGGACCTCAAAACGAAAAAGTATCATGGTCCCGGGCTTAGGTCTTACCGTGACTACTACCGTAATAGCGTATTCCCTATAGGGAAATTCGCTAAAACGTCGCGAGTTGTCGCCTCACGCACCCGTCAAAACAGGACGAATTCAAATCGTCAGAGTTTGACGCCTAACGCACCCGTCAAAACCTGACGAATTTAAATCGTCCTGTTTTGTGGCCCCCGACTTTTTATTCGTCAGACTTTGGCGTCCCGTGACTTTTAAAAGTGTCAGGGTTCGTCGCCGTCAGACCTTGACGGCGTCCCAAAATAAACAGTTGAAGAGACATTACTCACAGACCTTCCTATAAACTTTTGTAGATAAAATTTAACTTGAAGAGTTATTCTGAAAATCAGTCTGTACTGAGAATTACTCTTATAAAGACGATTATTATTAAAATTACTATAAAACTCGTGAAATTGTAGTAGTCTAGTTATTGGAACGTGTTCAGGCAACATGAAGAGTACACATCGTTAACTCGCCGGTCGGCTCGTCTGTTTACTGGGTTACTTATCAGCGTTTAACAATAAACTGGCTAAAACACGCCGATACTTCAATAGTTCATTTTAAGGTAACTTTAATGTAAGGAAATCATTAAATTAGATTTGTTTAAATTATATTTCAATAATTTAAAGTGCGTCGTTCACAATGTTGCACTATTAAGCAATGCACCTTAATTAGATGATTAAGGTGCATTGCTTTCATCTCAGAGTGTTTCCGTAAAAAATATATGGATGTTTTAAAAGTTTTAGGTGCATAATAACCGATATCTAATAATAAAAAATCTCACTATAGTAAACCAATTGACCACAAAGGCATAAAAAATAACTAAAAAAGCATTAAACACAAAAATTCACTTAAATGTATTGGCAATGAAAAAGATCGTATATTGGTATGAAAAATATTAATAAATGTCGTTGCAGGACACAGAATGGAAATGGAATCTGTCGTTGCAGTGGACAGTTAGTTTATTCAGCCAGAATAAAACCACATGCTTTTAAAGCCGTAGAAAAATTAATCCTATAATTTTATAAATTAAATAAAAAAAATTCTTATTGTATTAATGTATATGGAAGAACAAAATATCTTTGGTATCTATGTAAGTTGAAAATAGACAGGTCTATCGGTCTGAGGTACAGAAATTTGAGTAAAAAAGCAAACTACTGCAATGATAGTCCTTATAAACCAATCAACGTGTCTTATTTACCATTCAAATAAATAATTTACCCAATATTTCTAGGCATAATAAGAATTTTATATCTAAAATTTAACGTAATTTTTAACGTAATTTTTTATATTACGTATTTATACGTATAAATACGTAATATTTTGTTCCAAATTTTTATGTTTTATAATTAGATAGAACGTTTAGCAGTTTAAGACTCGAATATTTTTGTGAAGACTCTCTATAATTTACCTAAACGATTAAATATTTTCTTTTGTATAATTTTAAAGAAATAGCTTTTTGGTTTAAAGTGAGTTGGTTTATTACAAAAATATGTTGCACAAAACACTTCCGACTAATTCCAGTTTCTTTCAGTAAAGCCACTCTTACATTTGCTCCAATTTTCATTACTTAGAGACTTTTAATTAAAACAGAGATCGCAAAAAAATAAACAATATTGATTTTCTATTTTGAACTTGTAACATAATGCAATATTGACTTTAACTAGTTGTAAGTATGTACAAAATCATGGATTAAATCTTTTAATAAAATTTAATTAATATGGGTTAAATTATTGTTGTACGATTATCGAATCAATAAAAAATCATTACTTAATAATAGTTATACGACAAAAATTAACTAGAGTTTTTTTTGTTAATTGGATATTTATTATTTTACTATAATCAATACATGTAAGTGTTATATTATTTACTCGTGCCATTTTTATAATAAAAAACCTACAACAAATAAAAGTTTTTAATTTATTCTGCAATTTGTATACTGATTGTACAGATAAAAATATATTTTGCCATATTTGTTTATTTTTATAACACTGTTTGTTAGAAACTTAAATAAGCATTGATGTTAGATTTAAAAATGGGAGTTGGATAGCATAGAGTGTATACCAATCGACCAAAAATGCTCAAAAAGCCTTATTTTTCAATTCAGAGTTTGATAAAGCTCGGCAATTAAATATTTTTCTCATGGAACATGGGCAACGAAAAATCCCTTGGCATCAAAATGAGTATGGTATGATCACTGGGTTCCCTTTACTCTGTTTAAAATTTTTCTTACAATTGTTACTACAGTATACTATACTATAACTGACTTGAAACAAAAATATTTTAATTAATGCATTTTACACGTTTTAATTACCAAAACTAAACATGAACTATTTACTGGAATGGATTAAACATTTTTTTACTAATTTATCTGTATGTTTTATACTATTTAAACATTTTGTTTTATTTTTAAGTGTCACTAAGCTGCCCCTCTATGAACAAACCAAACATTGCTTAGCAAATATACATCTTGGTAAACACACGTCTTGAAGGAGTATCTAAACCTCTGTATAACGCACCTAAACCTCTCATTGGTTCAATGATTTATTATGAAAGCCATATAATGGTCTGGGTTTCATTTAAATAAACATAGAAATGCAAGTTCTATAAAGAAGTGCGTACCCGTAAAGTTTATGATGATTGACTATAGCTTAAAAATCAGTCAGCCAGGTCTTCTATTGGATTTAGAATTTTATACTATAGTCTCCAAAGGGAACCACACCATACCTCAGGTGAAATCTCTTTTGTTGAATACAGCAATGAATGTCTTCATGTATGAAAATGAAAATTATATTTCAATCAGACAAGACGGATACAGCTTACTTTTAAGTCATGAATGTGATTTTGCTATTTGATGATATTGTACTCGTTGGTTACATGCACCACCTATTTCAATTATCGTTTGTGTCATAATAATTGAGATATGTCAATCTTAGTTGAGTTATTACCACTTGTTTGACAAAGCATCTGTCTGAATTCTGGGTACAAAGGTCGTTCTTAGTAAGGAGCTTTGTGTCAGTTTCGCTTTGTTTCTTTTAGACGAATGGTTTGAGTGGTGGTTCCAAACGTGAAAGACCTTTCTACTTATTTCTTAGAAGCATTGTTTTCAAACATTGGATAACAAAGAAAACGAACAAATATTGACATATCTAACCTATTCTCTACTAACATAACTAGGTATACAATGCAGTTGTCTGCTTGCAATATTGAGCGGAGCGACTATTTTTTAATCAATAATTTTGAGAAATGAATCGACCAATCGATTTTTCCATTGGATAATATTAGTTTGCTAGATTACTTTTTTCTCATAAGATAAACTGAATGATTTTAAAACAGTATAATTCACTTTGATAAAACTTATACTACGTTATAAACTTGTTATTGGCAATTGGCATAAGATGTAATTACAATACAATAATTCATGATTGAATCAGGGAACGTAGACGAGCAAGTTCTTGACGTTTTGTTGTCCAACCCGCATTGTTGTTGATCGCACTAAGAAGGTGATCTGGTGGAAATCCTGGTTCAAGTATTAGTCCTTCAATTGACCGAACCCGTGAAACTGCTACATAAGTATAAGACCCGGCGCAAACTCTGATGAACCAATATCAACTACAACTTTATCAACGGTAATTTCCTGAGCCTTATGGATAGTTATGCCATAGGCAACTTGGAAAGGAAACTGCTTCCTTGTACATGATAAATTATGTTTGTGGTATCCAAATGTATGTGGTAAGACTGGGAATGAGCCATTGAACGTTGCAGTCCTATGTATCCATCGAAATTTACCAAAATGCAGATGGCAAATTCATCCAAATAACTTATAACTTTTCCCGGGTTGTACGCTGATACGATAACATCATAATAATCTTTATAAGCTGCTAGATCATCGATTGACTCATAGTCAAACATACCGACATCTGGTCATCTGGAGCATTTTCAAGCCAAAGAACAGCATTGAAAGTGGGGACTTCCACGGTGTTGGTATTCAAAACGCCACAAAAAAATCAGTAATTTTAAACTTTTCCTTCAATATGTTCATGAACATGCAAACACACTTTGAGAAGTACTCGTCTGCAATAAGTGGGTTTTCGCTAAGTTTTTCTTGCATCAGTTGGCTTGCTTCTATCTCAGTAAGTAGATTTAATTCCTTGGCAGATAAACCTATATGTCTTACCAAACAATTCCACCAGAGGTCTGCAGAACTTAACGTAAGGAACAACGTTGGAACGCCCACCTGATTTATCATTGACTTTAGCTCTAAACGCCCTAGGTAGGCCTATCAGTCGTACCACGGATTTTTTATCCCAATGTAAGCAAATGTTTTATTATGGACGGGTCTCGCTTAACTTCATCCTCTATTTGTTGGACATTACCGGAGAAGTCATTTTTCTTAGCGAAGATAGCACTCTATTGACAGGCATCATGTCTTTGCCTTGTATTTAGACAAACAAATCTGAATCTAGGATCTTGAGAAAACCGCTTGTCTTCATATCTCATAAGAAACTCACACCACTGCACTCTCGAAATGATACCCTAATGTTCCGGGTTGGGTCTAAGAAATCTGTGGCACCGTTTGGAAACAAATGTGGGAATGCTTGTGGAATATTGCCAGACTGTGTAAACTCGTTGATTGAGTTAGGCGAAGGTCTTGGCCAATTGATTTGGTTTAATATAACAGACTCTTTACTTTGTATCGGTGCTAGCGGAACTGCTCATTATTCAATATGATCTTCGTCGAACGATTCATCTGATAAACCTCCTTGTTCAATAAATCTTAATTGACCAGCTACATTGTCATCCAATGGAAGAGATTCAATAGCGTCCATATTAATATAAACATCAGCTTAATACTGGTTGTGCGTTTGGAGCGAGCAAAGAACTCGAAGGACTTTTTGCTTCCTCACGCCAAAATCAGAATAGCCTTCGACACCAGCGCGGCGTACAATTACGATACCAAGAGATGAAGGCGCGATTGGATACGAAGTTGCAATATCAATTATGAATAACATGTCCTCTATAGTGATACTGACCAAAAGAACCACTTGCTAAACTGATATACGCGCATGACAGGATGGATTCGAGTGATTAGCGTTTGCTCAATCATTGAGAGATGCTGGAGTTCTTCGGGAATGATTGAAGTTTGCTTATTGTTGACTACAGGGAATATTGAAGGATATTTTACGCATGAG
This sequence comes from Neoaliturus tenellus, assembly GCA_030545055.2. NCBI lineage: Eukaryota > Metazoa > Arthropoda > Insecta > Hemiptera > Cicadellidae > Neoaliturus > Neoaliturus tenellus. The sequence continues at coordinate 38,535 of JAQYXR010000825.1, forward strand.
GTACAAATAAAGTTGTTATTATTGCTGACTACGTGCAAGCGTCTGCAGACTGTGCATTTTTGATACGCGAAGGCTTCCAATTTTGCCTTAACCTCTCAGCATACTCTTCATCAATTTCATGTGCAGTCTCCTGTCGATGGTACCGGGATACATTTACAGTGCGTCGTCCAAGATTTGCACCTCATCTCTAAAAACGTTGCATTTCATTCACGTACAAAGGTAAACAAACCACTAAAATAAACAAAACAAAGATTTCACAGAAAACTACTGTATTTACAAACAGCTGATAGTAACAGTCTGCAGTTAAATTTATTTGATCCCTATAACAGCTGTATAATTAACACACAGTAAACAAACCAAATAAAATATTTCTCCCATTAAAATTACATGGTAACTTTAAAAGGACATAGGGCAGAACCCTTATGTCCGATTTGGACCATTTCAGATTTATACCTTCCCATAGATGGTTACTATGACCGAGCAAAATTTCGTGAGGATACCTCCAGCCGTTCAGGAGCAGTACTTGTAAATAAAACGTCAGAGTGTAGTATAGGAGCTCCGCTCGCTTCGCTCGCTCCGCTCAATCAAACTACATTTTAATGATTTAAAATGTGGGTAACGCATCCTGCGCTCTCCCTGTCAACTTTGTATACGTCCACGATCATAGATATTATTTAGTTTTACTGATAAAGAAACAACTGCTTTATCGACTTTTTCACGAAATGATCATTAGGCATAACAGCCTTACCTGTCCTGAATATACACCAATCACTCTTTTGGTTAGGATCCTGGCCTTTATGTGATACGTTGATAATAATGATATGATAAGTTGAATAAGTATGAAGGGTTGAATGCAAAGGCAAATAATACGTGAATAAAAAAATAGAATTTGAGGTGCAATTGAATTATAACTTAAAGTCGTTTTAGAAGCCATAAAACTGAGGTGCGTTATACATTTTTTAAGTTCTATAAGCCCTATACAGTAAACAGTTCATAGTGTCATGAGCACTAAATTCATGGAAATGGATTCTTGAAACTGATAGCTTTTTTGCTAGGAAAATTTAAACTTTTTGTATTTAAAATCGAATAGCATTGTGAGGTTTAACACTAGACACGCAATTCTACTAAGGGAGCAAACTTAATTTAAGGTAGCCTACTTAATCATGCCATTGCAGACTAAGGAGGACTAGACCACTTTCTCAGCTGCTTAGCTTAAAAAAGTTTTCTAATGATTTAGCTATTTTTCACTTTGGTTGGAAACAATAATTTCAAATTCAACAAATCGTACAGAAGAAAATGTTTGATAAAGTTAATGTTGAGTTTAAGTTTGGGAGTAATTCTTATATATGATATGAATCGTTATGTATGATATGATAAAATGGCAATTGCTAAAACTATTTGTTAATTTTGGGAAAATTGTTACTGAGTTGTTACCTGGCTAAATCGGACCATAAATTTATAACTAGTGAAATGGATCTACAACTATTCAACTCTACATACAAACTTTTCCATGTTATATTGAAATGATCAGTTAAAACTTTTATGGTTGACTTACTGCAGTGAGCTTTACTTGTAACCAGGGCTTTACAGTTCTTCTGTAACATTTAGATATTTATTCTAAATATATACACTGTAAAAGGGAAAGGAGATATTTTCACTCTTGTTGAGTCATTTCACCACTTTTCTAAAGAGTTGAAACTGAGCCACTCTTTCAGAGTGAACATTCACTACCCCAAAAGAGAAACTTTGATCACCCACCAAAAGAGTGAATGTTTTCGTCCAAATTTGAGTGAAAATCAATCCTAAAAGGAATGATTTTAATTTTTAAACGAGTGAAATTAACTACTTAAAAGAGTGACTTTTCACTAAGTGAAGAACTAATATTCCTTCATAAAAAGATTTTTTTCGTTAAACCTAACCTAACGAATCTTTCCAAAGTAGGTGGTTTACAGACCCTTGTACCATTCTTGGCTTGGCTCATCAAGCTAGTTATTGACAATTGATGGTAAGATTATAAACATGGGTTATAATTTATGTAAGTTAATTAGACAGACATTGGCATAGGCCAACTCATGAGAGTAGTTTGTCAGTGAACACCATAAGGCCCTAGGCTACACGTGTGAACTGTACTGGTGATTATTAAAAGCCAAGTAAAGGTCTATACCTACTCTAGTGTTCGCGTTTATTGGATATAATCTTCAATCTTCCTTTTTACCACTTTACCACTTGCACCACTAACCAACCACTATAATCATAACGAAGATGGCGAAGGGAAAATCTTACTCCTGTGCTGTGAGAGGCTAGTCAATCATGCACATCACGTGACTCCAGGATTCATCCAAAATAGAACGAAACCAGTTCTTTTTGGAAGTAAAATTCAGACACTCTGAACTATATCGAATTTTCATTCTTTTAATAAAAGTATATTTCATCCTTTTCAAAATACATTTTTTCTACGCTCATTTTGAGTGAAATTTTCACTCTTTAAGAATTTTTTGGAATTCTTCCACCTAAAGAACGACCTATTTCACTCTTTGGATTTTAGCGTGTAACAAGTTAAGTTCTACTCAGTTCCCAACATTTTTTTTTAAACTCCATTGTTATCCGTTTATTTATAATTTAATATATTTATGAATATATAAGATTTTATATCACACCAATTTCAATGGTAGTTGAGGTTACCGCAGATTAAAGTTTTCAATCGCGTTGTCTAATTTACTGAAAGGTTTTTACAAAATAAAAATAGCCTCCCCATACAATACCGAAAGTAAATTCATTAAACTTTCCCCTCACGAATTGACAATCAAAAGATCCATTTCAATAGACAATAAGCTCTCCAAGTTGGCCTATTCAAAATCCAAACACGTTCCCGGTGGAATGCATAAATATTTATGAATCTATTTGCGATCGCATGAGTTTTGGCTTTATAACATTTAAATGAAGCTTCAATTGAATAGAAATTGTCATCTCTTCGCTTTCATCCATGAAACGTAACAAACTATATTTAAAAGCATTCGGAATTGTTAAAAATTAAAATTATCAACGTTATATTAAACATTAACTATGTAAACATTACCCTGATAACATAGAACGAGTCCTACATTTTGTATGTTATTATACTTTATTTCTTTGTCTTTCAGTTCTGTAAAATGTAAAAGCAGATGGCGATTAAAATAAATTTAACTTGATGACTATGTTTGGTACATACAGTATATATATTGTATATATATTGTATACAGCATTTATATATTCACGCCAAAAATAACATGCTACAATATTTTACTTTCTCCCCCTATACCATAGTATATGGAGAAAGTATTGTTTTCGTCAAAATTTTCGAATTTGAGTTGTTGGTGGATTTATCCATTTTGGTTCCCCCTGAGTCCAAAAAAGTGGTTTTCGGAGTGATGTCTGTGTGTGTGTGTGTGTGTGTGTGTGTGTGTGTGTCAGGATGTAAACAGAGCTAGAGAATGCCCCAATGGTCCGATTTTGATGAAATTTGGTAGGTAGGTCCAAACCCACGATAATTCCAGGCGTTTTTTTCATTTTTTTGAATTTTTTATTTTTAAGGGTAGTTTACCCCCAAAAACCCTCAAAAATCGTCAAAAATCAAAATTTCTCAAAACGGCTCTAACGATTTTGATTAAAATTTTGTGGTTTATTAAGCTTAAAATGGTGAATAAAATGACACCACCCGCATCTCCGGGAAAATGCGCGTTCAAAAGTTATGGAGTAAAAAGTGTTTCAAAAATCAATTTTTTGAATTTTCAAAATAGCTGTTGTCTCGAAATAAATTTTACTTATCACCATTAAATCAAGCTTAAAAAACTAAATAATCCAGTATTTTAAATTATTGCTCTACGTCAAGTGGTTGCGGAGAAAATTCAATTTTTCGTTTAGCGGTAAACGCAGTACGTTGTTAAAAGTCACAGACGCGCGTAGGGTCAAACGAGCGCTGCTCAGCTGGTAGCTATCCGACTGAGTCATCAAGACATTAATGTTTGGAGCTTTTAACACCTTTTTATATATTGTTGGGAGAAAGTATGTGTCAGTTAACTGATACCGTTTATTTACAACATGTCGTTAATATTAGTAAATTTTAAAATTTACTCATCTTGATATCAAACTTAACGATTTTCTCCTTACTTATCAAATATCTTATATATTGGGTAATCACAATACATATACAAGTCCCTATAATATGCAAACATGCAGTTTGCATATTGTAGTCGATGACTAATGAAATATATTCCGTTAAGCTGACATATTATCTATGTAAAAAGCAGTTGCAAGCAAGAACCTTAGAGTCATTAAGTTTAAGTTGAGGAGCTAAACGTTTCCGATATAAATTGAAGTATTTTAATATCACTAATGGCAATGGGAATGTGCTTTTTAAAGATCTCCATCTTTCTGTTTATGTTTAGCGAATTTCCCTATAGGGAATACGCTATTACGGTAGTAGTCACGGTAAGACCTAAGCCCGGGACCATGATACTTTTTCGTTTTGAGGTCCCTAGAAGCCAAAAACACCGTTCGTTCAAATTGATATATATGTATATATATATATATATATATATATATATATATATATATATATATATATATATATATCTATGTGTCCGTTAACACGATAACTTTTGAACGGAACCTCCGATTTTGATGAAAATTGGTACAGGGATGTAAGCCAGCGTCTACTAGGTTGAGTTCGCGAACCAGAATGATCGGACCATGGGAACAGGGTTTTATGGGGTTTCAAAAGGGTTAAAAATGGGTTTTTGGCTTTTTTTACTTTTATTTAGAAAATTCAACAATTTTAACTTAAACCATTTAAAAGAGCTTAAAAAAACAAACAATCTAGTATTTTGAATTTTTTACCCAGCTTAAATGGTTATGGAGAAAATCCAAAAAGTATGTTTTTCATGTTATTCTTATGGGAAATCAACAAAACCTTCTAACTTGCTTATTTATTGACATATCTTGATAAAATTTGGTATGTACATTCATTAGGAAGCGTTTAACTTATATTTGCTTAGAAAACCCATTTGGCGGCAAACCTACATACTCTTATCCCCATGGATTTTATGTGGTAATAGAAAATATACCAAAATTCCATTGGAAATTCGCTGAGTACGCAGGTCTGCTGCGACGGGGGTATTTTATTTAATATCTACAGTGATACTGTTATTTGTTTACTGTTGATTTTCTCAAACACATAGTGTTATACTTGTAACTATTTTAAATTTGATAACTTCAGCCTTAGTGAAGCATTTTAAATAGTAATAGGCCTATAGTAGATCTAGAAGTGAAATTAGATTGGTTTGAGAGAAAAATACCAAAAAATAATTGAACAAACTGCAGAGTGAGTGATGGTATGCTTAATAATTTATTCATCGTTTAATAACAATAAAATCGTAAGTACAATAAATCAGGTGCACCTTGAAAGATAATTTACCACGAAAGAGTAATTTTTTATCAAAAATTTTCTCTTAATATTTTTATGAGAACTTCCCCCAATACTTTGAATGAGAACAGATGTTTATAGAAATAATGACAAAGACACATTTTTTGCCAGTGTTGGGTAAACTACTTTTTAAAAGTAGTTAGCTACAACTACAACTACTTTCTTTAAAAAGGAGCTAAACTACACTACAACTACTTTTTTTAAAAAGTAGCTAGCTACAACTACAACTACAACAAAAAAGTAGCTAGCTACTTTTTCACTACTTTACAAAAAGTCATAATAGAATATTTTGGTCATGTGGTTTAGACATATGTCCATCAAAACGCAAAAAAATTATGCGTACACACTAACATACATACATTGATTGACATCCATTTGTATAATACCAATGTGAATATAGGCCATACCATTATAGAATATACAGAGTGTCTCTGAACTCTCTACTGACCTTTTAAGGTATTATTCCTGACAAGTCAAAATCTCATATTTAAAATTTCCAAAACTCAATAGTTACCCGTACAGCCGCCATTTTGTATTTTTTAAGGGATAATTTTTAATTTAAGAGCAGCTTGACGTAATAAAATGAAATTCGGTACACATCTTTTGAAGTGAAGACCTAGTTGCAATAAAATAATCAATTTTTTATCATTTATATTTTCAAAATAGCGGGCGTTTAAAATCTTTCACCTTAAATTTCATAAAAACTACATAAGGTAAAAAAAATTATGTTCTTATGAGTTTTTTGGAAATTCAATTTAAAATCCAACGATGTAAAAATTATGTAAATTGGTTCATAAATAAGCGAGATAGAGCAATTTATCAGAGGCTAGTCACGGTCGTACCGCTTCACCGAGAGCAGTTTTGGTAATAAAACCATTGTTGAGCCGGCGCCGCGGCCGCGCTTTTCGCGCGGCAACCCGCTCAGACGCGTGACTATTTGTATTAAAATCACTCTATCTCACTTATTCATAAACGGATTTTCATAACTTTTACATTGTTGTATTTTATATTAAATTTCCCAAAAAACACATTAGTACAAAAACTTTGCTACCTTATCTAGTTTTCGTGCAATTTAAGGTTAAAAACTTTTAACAGCCGCCATTTTGAAAATGAGTAATAAACAAATTTATTATTTTTTTCCCAGCAAGGTCTTTAATTTAAAAAGCTGTGTACCGAATTTCAATTAATACGTCAATCCGTTCTTAAATTAAAAATTATTCTTTAAAAAATACAAAATGGCGGCGGTTTGTGTAACTATGAAGTTTTGGGAATTTTAAATATGATATTTTGACTTGTCTTTGGTTCAGGAATAATACCTCAAAAGGTCGGTAGAGAGTTCAGAGACACCCTGTATAATATATGCTCAAAATTTCCATTTTCTAGTAGGCTACTTTATGAAGTGTGAAAAACTGATTGTAAGCTGTCCACGGTAAACCAACTGAGACTGCGATTTAGACATCAGTGCCATTGCAAATAAACTGTGTTTTTAACACTTCATTAGCATTAATAACTTGGTAAATAATTTAGTTATTGTAACGCAAAACAATTGCAAGATGGCAAGAGATCGGAACAACTTAACCTCAAACATCAACTCCAACTCATGACTCAATAAGGCAGACGACAGACAACGACAACCAAACGTTTTCAAGCGTAGGCCTACTACTTTATACTGACTGTTCGTACGCAGAGTCAACAATTAATTAATAGTGGTGAAATTGTGTTTTTCTTTGTATTCGGTAACTATTCAAAGTAGCGTAATTGGGTTATTTCCATTAGTTAAAATTTTTGGCATTTCAGTACCAAATGTAGCGTGAAAAGTAGCGTTATTCACGCTATATATTAGCCTCAAAATGTAGCGACGCTACAATATTAGTTGCTGCTTTGAAAAGTAGCGTCGTTACACTACAAACTACAAAAAAAGTAACGCGCTACAGTAGCGCGCTACTCCCCAACACTGTTTTTTGCCATGTGTTGTGTTCATAAACAATTCAGATAAAAAACTCCGAAAACCCCTGACATGGGCACTCCGAAAAACCCTGAGTTCTAAACAGAAACTAATAGCTTACAAACCTTCTCCATGAAATTTTTCATTAATATATCAATTTTAATGACAAACGGTCCAGGGGGTTTTGAGTCCATTGAAATGAATAGTGGTCCACTCGTATTATTTTAGCGGTCTTTTTGTCTTTTAACTAAACACGTCATATCTGCACTGTGTCATTAACATTTTATTTTTTCATACATGTATTTAAAAAAATTGGATTGTAAAAGAATTTGTTTTTATGGTCAGATATATATTTAACAACCAATTACAATAACTGAAAACACTTACTAAAAATAACACAAGAAAAGTACATTGGCGATGTTTCATTTTCATGTGGAAGGGCATGATTTACATTTACAGTGTTTCAAAGTCCCAGGATTGTGAAAGCAGATGTTCTGCAAGAGTTTAAATCAATTACAGCCCCGTCAGTTCACAAATTCCTTCCGCTATCTCTGACAACTAATTAGCAACTCATAACTTGTGCAAGATAAGCTTTAAGACAATTTTCTGCCCTAGAGAGTATGTTGTAACCTAATTAAGACGAACTTTTAATTCGTTGCTAACTCGTTAAAACTACAAACGATGTAAAATATAATAATTTTTCACGATTTATTTTTATTATTCTATTTATTACAGGAATTTTCATAGTATACTTTTTATATAACTTTCCTTTAATGTTTATTTCACTTGGTTTAAAAATGATTGCTCCTACCAAGAATATATATGTATATATATATATATATATATATATATTGTTATTTGTGAGCTTTGGGTATTTAATATTTTGTTACTAAGGAATATAAAATAATTCACAAGTCATGCAGTGGCATAAAGTATGATGCAACGTATTTTTTAGATAAATATTACTCACACACACCTTCACCATCACAGTTATTGTAGAAGTAGTTTTACTAAAAATGTTAAGGGCTCATTAATGAAAATTTACAAATAAAACTTTATTTCTTAGAAATTAATTGCAATGATATATTTTGACGGCAATAGACAAGTTAAAAAACTACATGTTGTACATTGTCTTATACATTGTGTTAGTTATTTAAAATGCCTATTAATTTTATTTAAAACTATTAAAATAATTATGGCAACTGTCACTGATTTACTCCAAGGGAAAATGAATCTCTATCAATAATCAATTCCAATTTTTTTTAGAATTTTAGCATTTATCAGTTGATGATGTTATACCTGTGACGTCACACTCTCCACCGCGTCACCGTAATACGTCGCAAAAACGTCGTCACATGTCACAGATAGGTAACAACAACTGATTAAAAACAGCTGAATTTGCGTTTGTCCCAGGTATCTCAAAAGGACTCTACTATCGGAGTTGATTTGTTTACCATTATGGTCCAAAGCGTATTATATTAAGCTCCTATTATTGCTATATTACCAACATTAATAATTTTCCAACCTCACAGTAATAATTACGTCAGCCATCTATCACTCACATGAAAGATGGATGAGCTATTACAAAGACATTACTCTTAAATGTGTACAAGTGGAGCAATTAGGATCGCTGCCGCCAGGTGCCGCCACTCCGCGCCGCGGCCGCGCTTCTCTTACTTTAGTTTTTATCCTTAATGTGGTTTTAATTCGTTATATTCCTCTTCGTGCACAACCTATATACAATATATTTATATATTAACATATAAAAGCGTAGTAGGGACTAAAATATTAGTTAACTCCATCATATTTTCATAAATCATTAATGAAACATAAACACTGATATGAATTTTTAAGATGGGGTTAAATTAGTAATACACGGTTATTTATTACTGGAAAAAATTGAGTATAATTTATACTTTGAAGCCTTTAAGAAGGGTCAGTTATTTTCCGTTTTTATAATTGCTTAAAACAAGCAGTAAATAATAAACTTTATACAACGTTTATTAATTGAAAACACAAAAATCCCTATATATTTTTTGGTGATATTAATCACAATTGAATGATTTCATCGTTATAACTGTTCTTAATTCTTTTAACTGTTTAATCGTCATTCTTGAACTATGAAATAATGTATAAAACACTTTGTTTCATATTTTTTTATTCGTACATACTTTTAATACACACACTGTTAAATGTTTACAAGTGTAGGGCACTAATAAAACGACTGCTAGGTAGGGATTCGAATCCATCCCAGAATGCGCTCTGTGTTATGAACTCACCTGATTTTGCATTTTGCATAGTTATATCTAAAATTGTTTAACGAATTCCCTTACATTTGTCTTTTACGCTATGCTGTTTACGAACATTTTAGTTTTAATATCAAACTATTAAAACAGTATCTAAACTTGGGAAATAAAAGTATTCAGTCTATATCATGTACAAGAGCCTACTCTTAACAATTACAGTGGAAAAAGAGCATGAAATTGAAGTAGCCCAATTAGGCCAACGTGTTCAGGCAACATGAAAGTAGTGGAAAAAGGGGGCTGCTGGCTCACTTCAAGGTCACCTGAGGGATGACGTCATCGAGGTCAATGACCTCACCGATGACGTCATCGATGACGTCATCGATGACGCAATCGATGACGTCATCACTAATGACGTCATTTCGATGACGTCACACCCATGACGTCACAGAAATGACGTGCTGATGACGTCATCACACCTTACGTCACCAAAATGACGTCATCGATGTCACAAAGGTCAAGGTCACGCTGAAACCTAAAATTTTTTGGCACTTTTGCTGTTTCTCGCACTACGCTCCGAGTTTCAGTCCGGTTCCCATGATCTTGACGACTTGGAGCGAAATTAGACGAGAAACAGCAAGTTTGCAACGTGACTCTGCCTAAACCGTCCATGTGACACCGCTCGGGTGACCTTGAAGTGAGCCAGCAGCCCCCTTTAGACCAGTACTACAACCGCGATGTGCACCCTACGACAGACACCGAGCGACTGACTGTCCGGCCCCGCGCACTCTAGGTATATGGGAAGTGGTGGGGGAACTGCGATGACCTCGGGAAACTTGAAAATGTCAAGCCAGGTAGCACCGTTTTGGTGCTACCTTAAATTTACATGTTAAAGTGTGATGACCTTGAGGTTGACTGTGAACCTGGGGCTTAGGATTGTGTTTAACAGCTTGATGTTTTCGCCAGAGTTCAAGTGTGGTGACATTGAACTGGTTAAAATCAAAACTGCACAGCAGACTGCACAACACGGATGTGCATCCTACGACAGCCGCCGAGCGACTGACCTCCGGGCCCTGCGTACTCTAGATATATGGGGAAGTGGTGGGGGAAATTTTAAGGTCATTTAAACGGAGTTTAAAAAAAGTCAAAGAGTAGAAAGACTACTCTTGTGAGTCTATAGCGATTTCATTGATAGTGAGTGCTTCGGTATGCCAAGTTGATCTGTATTGACACGCTCCTAAATAATGTTTGCAAAAACCTGCAAAATGATTGTTGCACAATTTGCAGCCAGTTAGCTGTTTTAGTTTGAATTCAATGCAACGTTCAGGGCAGCAAGTGTACTTATGCCCTCTCATTTGGTACACATGGAATGTCTTCAACTTCGGTTTCGGCTTCTTCCAAGATTTGCACTTACACATGCACTGACCAAAAGCTTCACATGTTCTACAAGCCAGACCATCCACCACATCAATGTCATTTGGCCATGAAAAACATTTCTGTTCGCAACAGTAGTTGAGTTGAATGTCCATGTTGCTGCGGTGAAGGTGCGCGATGAGTCAGTGAGAGTGCACCTTAAATAAACTCAGTGGAGGGGGAAAGGTCAAGGTCATTCAAACGGAGTTTTAAAAAAGATGACTAGTTGTCCTCCTCGTCCGTCGTACTTGGAGAGCTGTCAGACGAAGAGCCCCGCGCAGGTGCTCTCCAGATGAAATGTATATCTATTTGAAAGCGCAGGCCTGGATCTTGTACCATCAACTCCTTTAATCTATTACATACCAATTCCACTTTGTACACATTGTTAATAATCAACACCCAAGGCTTCGGCTGAACATAACGTGTAGTTGAGTCAGCCTCGCAGACAGTTACACCTTCCGGTGATATTGGAGTGTATAAATGTGTAAAATCTCGTTGCTGAGGCTGGCTTGAAGTTGAGGGTTCTGTGCCGACCCTGGTTGCATCAAAATTCAAATCCATTCTACATTCAAGAGGTCCAGGGTTCCCGTTTAATACATTGAGTAATTTTTGATACAAGACTTCCACTTCTGTCGCATCCTGTAAATGAACAGTCCACCGCAAGGGAAATGCTTCGTCCGTAGTGGAGTCAACTTGAGAAAGAGTTCTTTCCGCCATGGCAGCTAAGCAAGGAATGAGGTGAGCTGCAGTCAGTTGTAACATTATCGAAAAGTAGAGGGGGAAATTTCAAGATCATTTAAAATTGGGTTTTAAAAAAGGAAGGAGTGGAGGGGAAAGTTCAAGGTCGTTCCAACATCAGTAGTGGAGTCAGCTTGGCTGATGGTGTTGTCCGCCATGGTTGCTTGTCGAACAAGGAATGACGGGTGATGTGATACTTATGCAGGAACATGGTGAAGTGGTGGGGGAAGTTTCAAGGTCATCCAAACGGAGTTTTAAAAAAAAGGAAAACCTACAAAGTAACATTGAAACTTTCCAACTGATGGTGGCGGGCGTTTTCTTCTGCAACCTTGCCGACACATGTGACTATACCATATAGTATGAAAAGTACAACCATAATAAGGCCGAACAATAAAAGATAGCCGTTGACTATCATGATATTTTCTGAGTGGATCTGCTTTCTTCTTATCTCCCTCTCTTGCATCCTTTTCTCTAACTCGTGGATGAAGTCGCAGCATGCGTGAGGACATCTTTCATCTGTTGGTAGGTTTGCCATTGTTGATGTTGTCGGTTTGGCTGTTGAAGATGGAATGAGGTTTTTAATCGTGATGTGCCATGTACACCAATAGTGAAGTGGTGGGGGTAGCAAAGCAGTGGAGGGGGAAGTTTCAAGGTCATTCAAATTGTGTTTTAAAAAAACCTATCTTGTTACTGAGCTAATATGTCAGTAACAAGATAGGTGTTTTTGCTCTTTTACTTCTTTAATATAATGAAAAAATAAACATATTCTACAATGGTTAGAACAAGAAATACAACTGCTAGTCAGCTGAAGTAATCCAAGTTGTCCGGCTCGGTCTTCATGGACGTCGGTGAGGAAGCTGTCGATGAGTGTCCAGGCTCTTCCTTTGGCTGCCGGGTGTTCCGTATATTGCAAGCGTAGACTTGCACATTTATACGGTAGCCTCTTGCCACCATTAGCTGCAACTCCTTGTACAAATCGTTCAGCTCCTGTTGTGTTTTGATAGTCACCTCCTCATAGCTGGCACAGCTTACGTTGAGAGACATCCTGATGTTGCTAGGTTGGCTGCCGGAGTAGAAATAAAGCCAAGGCACAGCGCTTGGAGGTATATGAAAAAGTGGTGGGGGTGTTTGCATTCAAACAGGTTTGACTTGTAGCGTGGTGGGGGTAACTGTGAAATGCAAAGGTCAAAGGTCAAGGTCACCCGCGAAGTTTAAAAAAAAAATGCAACATATCAATATGTGACAAACTTCACATATTGATATGTTGCATTTTTTTGTCTTTTGTTTTTTATGGTTTATTTATTTATAAAACGTTACAATAACATATTTACAACAGTAAAACTTAAATCTAACACTGCTGCTTGTCGGCGATGTGGATGGTCAACTCGGTGGAATTGCTACCCGTGCAACCGTGGGAAACCAGGTAGAGACAGCCGGGTTGGATGGAGCGCAGATCCTCGTTCTGGAGGAGATGGACGAACCGTTTCGGCAGGTAGACTTGGAACTTGGGCTCATCCCCCGGAGTGAATGGTGCCTCGCTAAGACTGCAGCAGATGGCCTCTCCAACTGTAGTCTCCATCTTCTTCATGGCGTGGATAATGTAGTGCTTCTCGTCTTTAAGTTCGGAACACTTCTTGACGGGTAGTATGGTAGATTTGGAGTGAGCATTGAACTGCTCAACCAAAGTTTGCAGGAACTGGTGACATGCCATGGTCAAGTTATAGATCGTCTTCTTCGTCTTCTTGCTGGGAGATGTTGTCGTCTCGGAATCTCGAGTAATACTCATGCCAGGTCCCGGTCTGCTCCTCACTTATATAACCCCCGTTACCCCCACCACTCCCCATTTCCCCACTTTGAAGGTAAGATGCGAGTTTATAGGCGTTTTTTAAAGCGCAATGTCTATCTTTTTCATGTTCTGGACTTTTAGTACAAATACAAACATTTTCCATCGTATACTTGTAGTTTTTATCCAAATCCACATCATTAACCGGAACATGAGTAAATCCTTCGATCCATCTTTTCTTTTCCAGCCCCTTTGTGTAAATATTGGTAAACTTGTCTGAAAAGTGATGCATAATGTGATACAAGTCCGTGTAACTTGTAAAACCATCATACCAATCGATATGATGGAAGTGTTTTGAAATCCATCTGTTGGTAGTAGCGGCTTTACTGGTTAAAGATGAATAAGAACATGGTGGTTTAAATAAAAACGAATAAGGAACACTTGTATTGATGTCGAAAAACACAAGTTCTTTTATGATAAATCTATCATCATTACCCCGAAACGCTTGGAACTCAATTATACCAGGTTTGGACTTTACTTGTTCTTCTTCCTTGTCCATTGCGAAGATCACTCGTCTGCTCATGACGAAGTCCAAAGGTCAACTGATTTCCACACCACGGTAGGTACGACTTTTATACCCGGCCGTACAGTTGTTGGCGCGTTGGTGTATATTTAACGTGGGCACCGTCCCCGGTAGGCCTAACCCCACAAAGTGTTTGATATTGTTTTAAAAATTAACCATTGCTGTGTAGTTAATTGTCATTTAGGTTTCCATCTTTACATTTTCCTTGTTTTCATTTTCATCACTAACACTTGATTCTTCTCCTCCTTCTTCTTCCTCTTTTTCATGTTTTACTGATTTCTTATGTAGTTGAGCGTACTTTTCCAATTGTCTCCACATTTGTACTTCATGAGGAACCCTATTGAATATAGAAGTATCTACAGGTCCGTACAATATAGGTGCGTCCGGTTGTTTGTCCAAAGTGTCTTCCAGATAATCTTTAATAATTGAACTTGAAAACACCAGTTGTCTCAAGTATCTCGTTATTGGTTCAGTTGCACAAGTTAGAATAAAAAACTCTTCTCGATTAAGTTGAATCTTGTTATCATGTCTTGTTGTGTCTCTAAACCGCAACTGATGATCACCACGATGTTTAACAATATCGATTTCCACATTTGAATCCAAAAGGCCTACTCTTGTCTTTCTTCCAAACATGTTACTACTTAAATAGCATTCTAGCAGATGCAAGTGTTTCATAAACGATTCCCAAGCAGTGTCCGTAAACAAAATCATTTTGGGTCCATGAGTTAAAATTACAGTAGGGGAATAATCTGTAGATTTCATAACACCTATTAAAACACTTTTGTCCAAACTGGAAGAGATTGGGTAAAATATTCGCAAGAATACCTCACTTAATATGTTAGGAGAAATATTATCTTCAATATCCCTTTTCCTCTTGTGTGCATTCTTTCTTCTTTTACCTTTTTCCTCAACATTATTACTGGCGTGGAGTTGTCCGCAAGCGTTGTGTTCATCTCCCTCCGGTTGACCTTGAAGATCTAAAAAGTCGGATATCTCCTTCTCAATATCTACTACATTTTCTTGTGTACCACTAGGAGAAGCCATATTGAATAAGATGCTACCCATACAACAACAGGCAACAAACTGATAAGGAGCGAGCTGAACGCTCTGCTTTTATACTCGCGGAATGCATTGGAATGTAGGAAAACCGGTCTTTTACAATACATTTTTAACAATTCCAGTTAAAGGTGTGTATGTTACGATTTTATCATGTAGAATTAAACAGTATGCAGTTGTATTAGCCGATATAGGCGCGTTGAATTCCATTTCTATTTTTATATCTACACTTGATGATTTTACCGATTCATTTTGTTTAGAACAATCGATTACAACTATAGGGTAACCATCTAAGTATTTTTCTGGTGATAGTAAAGGTGCATTCGTTTTACCATAATATGAACTTTGGAATCTTGCATACATATCGTACAATATGCTGTACTTTTTATTAGCGAATGACACATTTAAATTATCGTATGGAAAAAATTGTGAATTTAAATAAACTTTAATATTTTTCAAGTTGCAATGATCAAATTGGCCTGCATGTTTGGTGATGGTGTCTCTTCTGCCTGTTTGTAAACCAAATATAATATACCTGGCTCGTTCCACATAATTAGATGTTTTAACTGTCCAAGTGTGTCGATCCGTAGTTGGCAAGCTGGGATGTTCATGAAATTCCCAACTTCTAAAAGGAATTACAATATCACGATCAGCCTTTAACTTTCTTATAGTAGCATTCTATGCTCGTCAGCTAATTTTACAT
>JAQYXR010000826.1:0-54450 GCA_030545055.2 Neoaliturus tenellus
ACAGAAAAATTTAATTTTTAAATTAATACTATCATGATTGTTTATTAATTATTTCATTAAATTATTAATTAATAATTAAATTAAATTATTTAATCTGTCAGAAGTACAGGATTTTGCAATATCTACTATTTTGAATACAATCAACAATTATTATTGTCATATTACGCAATTATTATAAAATACCCAAGTTAGGTCGGATGAAAATTTGAAAAAATTAATTTATTTTCTAGGATTATGACCGTTTGTCGGTTTTTGTTTGACTGGGTAAATCATAGGTTAAAGTCGTTATTAATCATCCTTGATAGACTAAAATTGTATGATTGTTTTTCAGTCTTTGGCAATTTATGATCGTTTTGGAAGATTGATGTACGGTAGTGAGATCCTAGCTAAAGATGTTCTGGAATACGTAGTATTTGAAAAACACTTGTCAAACAAGTACGGAAGGTGGAGAATTCATGCTAAGATTATTCCGGACTGGATGCCCCCCAAGGAACCAGCAATTACAACCTTCCGAATTGTGGACAATGAGCCTAAGATTGAAGAAGAACAACCACCACAACAAAGTGTTCAGCAGCCTCCCCCAACTCCTCCTGATGGTTCGTCCCCCACCCTAGCTACTGCATAAGTTTGTTTGTATACTAGTTGTGTAAATATATGTACATTTTTGTAGTTATGTTGTTTCATTTTCATGGACCCTATTATTACACATGATTGTGAAATGGAGTTTAGCCAGTCTCGACTTTGTCTCTAACTTGGAACAATCGAGAGGAGGCAAAACGTTTTTTGCTGAGTTACAAACAATATTTTTCATCACACTACACTTTTAATAAATTCTAAATAAAAATATTTTTATTCACCTATAAGAAACAAAATATAACCTTAACACATCGACTGTGTGCGTCCACAATCATTGACGCATGGTGGCGGCGCCAGGTGCGTGTCAACGAACATGGATGCCAATGTATTGTTACTTAGATACTTCATTGTGCGTCTAGCACTTGTGCGGTGGGGACTGCTGTTTTGCACATGTGGGGAAGATAGTTTTTTTTTAATTTTTGTGAATGTCATTTTTGGTTTCCGTGTTTCTATGGTGACATATGTTTATATAAACTTTTTTGTAAATAGGATAGCAAACAAGGATAACAAAACAAGTGAAATGCGGCAAAAGAGTTTAAAACAAAAGGTGCCGTAGACTGAATAGTTGTTAGTAACGGGTCGTGTGGAAAGACGTCCCCGGGTTCTATGCGTCCACTATCGTGAATGCAAATCAATATAGTAAAAAATACCATTTATTTTTACCGGAAAGTCTTCCTGAATGTTTTTCTATCATAACATGCTCAAATGTAAGGAAATCAAATTTTTACCAGTAAACGTGTTACTTACCTGGCGAGATGTACTGCTTGTGTTTCTGGTTGCTAGACAACCACATCACATCAGCTACCGCCACCGAAAATAGAATACTCTAACGGTAGGTGACAACTACAGCTTCTTCCAAGGGAAAATCACAAAGTATCCAAGTATGTCACATCTATTTGACAGTTGCTATTAGCTGAGCTACCAACTATGTCACTGATTTGTTGTCACCTACCTAATTATATTCTAGATTTTTTGGCTACCGCTTTCCACTAAATTCTAGTGGATGATGTTTGTTGTTACAAGTGAGTGTTGAAAACAGGAGTAGATATGAAAGGCGGTTTCTGAAACACCTCATACTTCCGATTTCCGACCCTCCACGAACTTCATTTTTGACTGGTTTTGGGCCAGTTTGTTATCTGATTGTAGGCAAATTAAAACCATTTTACAACATTTTCCAACATTTTCCAACATTTTCTCAGGTTTTGCAATGGTGAATTTAGGAAGTATGAGGGGAAGTATGAGGGAAGTATGATGAAGTATGAGGGAAGTATGAGGAAGTATGAGGCGCACTCTTCACCGACCCTACGTAAACCTCATATTTGACTGGTTCTGGGCCAGTTTGTATCTGATTTCGGGCTAATTCCATCCATTTTATCAGGTTTTAAAAATGGTAAATTTAATCCAGAAAAAATTAATCCAGAAATTTAATCCAAGGAAGTATGAGACGCCCTCTTAACCTCCGTTGTTTTACTTAACATAATCCTGATTTTAAAAGGATTTTCATCTACTTTTAGACATTTTCACTAAGAGATATGAAACGCTGATTCTGCGCCGTCCCGGGAGCCGGTGTTGTAGTAGATGACTTGGGGCTTTTGTAGATCGTTGTAAGTTAGTAGATATTGAACGCCGAATCTGCGCTGTGGGGACTGGATATGAAACGCCGATTCTGCGCCGTCTCGGGAGCCAAATGCCGATTCTGCGCGTTTTTAGGAGCCGGGATTGGTAGGTTCTGCGTCATTTGAAGGAAGAGCGCTTTGATTGGTCGAAACAGGTCATGTGACAAGGAAGGGCGCTTTGATTGGTTGAAACAGGTCACGTGACAAGGAAGAGCGCTTTGATTTGTCATTACCGTTACTTTAAGTCTGAGGTTGAAAAAAAATCTCGAGACATTTTGATTTCCAACATCATTTTTTATAATTTTAATCAGTTTACACCGGTGCTTCCGAATCCGCCGTCTTTACGTTCAGTCTGTTCGACTTTGTCCAATCTGATACACGGCGGCTTTTTGTACATCTCGCAGATGATCTGCGCAATCCTATCTCCACGACGCACATGAAAATCGGTATCGGAATTGTTCATCAAGATAACACCGACATTCCCAGTATAGTCCCGGTCTATGACCCCGGCATTTACACTTATAGAATGTTTTAAAGCCAAGCCAGATCTTGGCGCTATCCTCCCGTAGCACCCATCTGGGAATTTGAAAGTCAAGTCAGTTTTTATCAACTGTTGACCGCGTTTCGGTACAACATAATCATACGCGCTTCTGAGATCCAATCCGGCTGCATCCGGTGACCCGTTGTACGGTTCAGATCCGTTTTCACTCAACAAATAATAACCGAAGCTTTCAGCCATTATTGATTCCTAATACATGTATTACAGGTTTCCACAACAAATAAATTAAACGGGCCATTTTCAAAAATATATTTAAATTATGTTTTTAAAAAACTATTTTTATTCGTCAACCTTAAACTCGATACTGTGCTTGAATTTATTATCTGAAAGTGTTATTTTACCGTTGTACAGCACATAGAGTTTCCCCTTAAAATTCAACAGTTGTTTGATATAGTTATTCGTCAACCTGTCATTCCAGCTTTCGGGAAGATAGAATTTCACATCATCGCATGTGACTAATATTCTCATACCGTATGATGAAGAGATTTTATCCATATTTTCCACAAAATACTTTTTACCGACTTCCAGGTCACCCACCCTGATGTAAGACTTTCCATTGATTTCTTTCAGTAAATCATTAAAGTTAGGACCGTTCATTTTTACCTATACAAGGAATAACGCTTTGCGGCGTCAAATAAAAAATAGAAACAGCCGATTTTCAATAAATTAAAAAATACTACACCCGAATCAACTCCAAATAAATATGTACATTCGAATCGAACATCTGCAATAAATTATTATTTTGGTCTGTAATGTAAATGTTGATTTGTTGGATTTTATTCAATCCTTTTTTCAACGATACGTAAAGCGGCGGCCGCGGCATCACAGCAATTTTATTACCAAATTCACCATATGGAAAGAAACTATACAACACCGAAGACTCTTTGTGTTTGTGCCAATGTTCGTCATGATTGACAAAACAATTTTCCACGATATCACAGTGGACTTCAATCAAGTCCCATGGTCTTATGTTGTGCGGTTTTTTCGCATTGTACGTGTCCAAGTATTCAGGGGCATCAATTTCATCGAAACCCAGCAAACGCCGCAGTGGATTTTCCATGTGAAATTTTATAGGTGAAGTGATTTTCACCCGGTACCCCGTAGTTTTAAGTATTGAAACGACCGTGACTTTATTCTTTTTATCATCTGTTTTACCGCGTAACAGCGGATCCACACCTTTTTGTATGTGTTTCTGTATGGCATCAAATGTCCAAAAACCTTTACCGAAACCGATTTTCGTTCCACCGTCAAACAAAACACTACAACCCTCAAATAGATTATAAAAGTTGTATTCGCAGAAAAGTCCGGTGAGTGCCAACTTGTACTCAGCATCCAAGTGAATGGGATGTTCCAAGTTCAAGGTCAGTTGTGAAGTCGTACCTGATAGTCTAAAAGTCGTCATTTCTATGTTAGTAAAAAATGTTTTACATCATAATGGTTTTATATAAAAAAATAAACAGCAACTAGTTTTTATTCATCCCGCGAATATTAAATACCATTTATTCAAACCGGTCGATCCATGCTACTTCGGGTTTTTATTTTGAACATCTCTGAGCCACTCAACTAGGATTCATCAAAATACATTTTGTGTTCGTCCAAAAATCTGCTAGTTACATTTTGATACAACAACACGTAATTCCAATCGATTTTACCTGCGAAATCGTGAATAAACTTTTCAGACAGCGTTTGATATTTGCATAGGATACCCCAACATTCATCGAAATGGGGGACCATCTCTCTTAGGAATTCCTCCGAAAATTTAATACGCCTCAACAACTTGGCCCAATTCACTCTGTGCGGGTACATCCGCAACATCTCGATTGGAAAATCATAATGGGAAGAGAGCAGATCCCAGTTCAAATACCGATCGAACCTCATGATGAATTTGTCAGTCAAAACCCCTTTGGGTTCTCTGGGCTCCATGGAAAGTGGTTCCATGCTTCTGACTGGTTAGTTTGACTTGATGATCTTAACGTCGACATTTCTATATTAGGAAAACAGATTTTCGGGTGGTAATAAATTATTTAAAAAAATAAAAATGGTATAAACAATTTATTGACGGGGGCATTATAAAAAAGTGACTCAATCAAACCACCCGAGCCAGGCGTATTTATTTTTATTTAAAATGTCTTTGACTTCATCATATGTTTTTCCATTTGAAAACTGCCTTAAAACTTCTAAACAAAGATGCCCGCAGATTGGCGGATCGCCATAATCTTGAAATCGGTCCGAATTATAGCGAATGTCAAAACTTCTCATGTATTTATCCAACTCCAAAGGTGGTGGTGCATTTCCATAAGAATCGAAATAAATTACATTTTTACCATTTTTATAATAACACGTCCAATGTGTTCCGGGTGTGTCCAGATCACCGAGATTGATTATACCGCACTCGTTTTTCCAAGGTACATCAGGTAAAAGCTCTCGTCTGAAAACACCGCGAAAATTCTTCAATTTCAATTTATTGGCCCACACTTCCAGATCGCTCAACGTCAACGGTATTAATTTTTTTTTACCCGTACATCGTTCAAAGCCGCATTGAGTCGGTTGTTTATCATTTGTCTTAATCCGGCACCTGACGGATCTTTTTCTATAATTGTATCCAACTCGTCGTCGATCATCTTTTTCAGCCATGGAACGAATTTATCTTTTATAGCTGGTGCGACTTTGTCTTTAATCAGGGGTGAAGCGAATTTCTTGAAATAGGGGATACTCGTTTCCGCCAACTCCAGAATCTCTTTCAGTAGACCCCCTTCAATGTTGTTCTTCAACTGCGAATGGCTCAATATCAATCTCAAGCCTTTATTGTGTTTTATGGCTCTCAACACTTGTTTATGTTGTTCGTCCGTCAACATCACCTCGACATTCCCGTTCGTCAACTGATCTCTGTTCAAAGTTAAAATAGCGAGTTTCTGTTTTTTATAAGCGATACGCAACTTATTCTTTTGACCCTTGGTCAACTGGATTTTATGTCTGTGCTGCATCTCGTTTCTTATCCTTACATATAACACACAATCTACGCAAATGTACGATTTATTTAAACGACTTTGCATTTGCAAATATTTTATTTGACTTTAAAAGTAGCTGCGCATTATTAGACATGGAATTGCATTGCAGAAAGTGTAAAACAAACACACCATCCACGGATATCAAAACTGTCAAAACGAGAAATAAAAGGTGGCTTGCGACATCAAATTGTGCGATATGCGGCAGTAAGAGAAATTCGTTTATCAAAGACCCGCCGGAAGTTTTGGAAGCTAAAGAGCTGCACAGACCCGTCGTGAAAAAGTTTATAAAACGCCGAATCGTCACGAAAGGTATCGATGATTTGTGGGCGGCCGATCTGTTGATTTTGAAAGAATATGCTAGGGAAAACAAGTGGTATAGATATATTTTAAATGTGATCGACACGTTCAGTAAGTTCGTTTGGTCAGAACCGTTGAAGAAAAAAGATGGTCCGGATGTGTCATCAGCTTTTGAAAAAATAATTGCACGGGCCAAAAATGACGGTCATTCACCGCCTAAACTCTTACACACTGATAAAGGGACAGAGTTTAAAAATACACATTTTAACAAGTTGTTGAAAAAACACAACATTAAATTGTACCACACCGAGAGCGAGGAGAAATCCGCCATAACCGAAAGATATCACAGAACGTTAAATGTGAAGTTGAAAGTAAAATTCCAAGTTAGAAATTCGCACAAGTGGCACGACATATTGCAAGAATTGACTGACGAATACAACAAACACGATTTCCACCATACTATAAAAATGAGGCCCGCGGATGTGAATAAAGGCAACGAGCAGGCATTATTGAAAATGTACAACGAATTGGAAAATAGAATACCACGTAAAAAGGCGAAATTCGATGTCGGAGACAGAGTCCGCATTACAGCGAAAAAAGATGTTTTCACGAATAAATACAAACAGAACTGGACGTCCGAGATTTTTGTAATCAAGCAAGTTTTAAACACGAGACCCACGACTTATAAGATTGCCGATGAAACTGGTGAAGATATAATAGGAGGGTTCTACGAGAAAGAATTACAACGTACCATGTTTTGATATTATTCAGATGGTCCTATGCTGGGACTATTGTATTTATTTTTCAGATAGTCCGGCAAGGGGACTATTGAATTTCAGATAGTCCTGCGTGGGGACTATTGAATTTCAGATAGTCCTGCATGGGGACTATTGTATGAGATAGTCCTGAGTGGGGACTATTGAATATCAGATAGTCCTGCATGGGGACTATTGAATTTCAGATAGTCCTGCATGGGGACTATTGTATTTCAGATAGTCCTGCATGGGGACTATTGTATGAGATAGTCCCGCGTGGGGACTATTGAATTTCAGATAGTCCTGAGTGGGGACTATTGAATTTCAGATAGTCCTGCATGGGGACTATTGTATGAGATAGTCCCGCGTGGGGACTATTGAATTTTAGATAGTCCTGAGTGGGGACTATTGAATATCAGATAGTCCTGCATGGGGACTATTGAATTTCAGATAGTCCTGCGTGGGGACTATTGTATTTAGATAGTCCGGCATGAGGACTATTGAATTTAGATAGTCCGGAGTGGGGACTATTGAATTGCATTTTTTATTTAGATAGTCCGGCATGGGGACTATTAATAGTACATTTAAATATGCAAAATAATAATGGTAAATACATTTTTTCACCATCTTTTCAACAATAAAAAACAACATTAAAAATGTTAATTTATATATTAGACAAAATGAATAATGAAATAGACATTGTGAATAATAGTTTTAGTTTTGGAAAAGATGAAATTACCATCATATTCGATGCTGATAATAAATTCTGGTTTAGAGGAAATGATGTATCTAAAATACTTGGATATAGGAGACCTAGGAAAGCCATTTATGACAATATTAGCAAAAAGCATATTATTAAATATTTAGAGTTAAAAGAACACGACAACTTTCTCCGTTTCGCTGATGAACATCCTGATACTGCATATATAGACGACTCGGGTGTTTGTTCTCTATTGGGAGCGAGTAAAAATAAAAATGAAGAATTTAAAGAATGGATGTTGGAGGAACTGTTACCAACGTTACGAAAAGATCATTATGGATTACAAAATCTGATAGACGATAATACGAGGTTGAAAGCGCTGGTGAAGAGTAATAGAATCCATCACGTGTTGTGTATTCTCAAAGCACGTAAAAACGAAGACGATGTAAAGCAATACAAGTACATTGATATTCAAAGTAAATATTTTGATAATGAGCAAATTGTGACTGGCGAGTTCGATTATTGTTATGAAGTCGAATATATCCCCGACGGTAACTTGATTAACAAGATTTTAAAAATGATGGATGAAGTGGACATCCGATATGATCACGACCGAAAAACGAATTGTATATCGGTTTACGGTGATTTCGATTTTATCAGAGCTGTAAAAAATGCAATGAAAGACATGTGTGTTTTGTGAATAATTCCAATGTCGTCAATTTAAAAAAATAATTAAATTTTGAAATAATTTCTCCGCTTTCATTTTTTACTGAATGTCAAGAGGTCATTTCACCCACATAGTGATGGATATAGTTTCATATTACAAAGAGGCATTCGAAGACAACCTGTTGCCCAGCCCATTGCGATGTCTCATAGTGGGTTCTTCAGGCAGCGGCAAAACCAATTTACTGCTAAATTTCATTTACAATAAAAACGGTATTATATTTAAAAACCTTTACGTATTCAGTAAATCCATAGAACAGCCGGCTTATGTTGAGCTGAGAAAAACCTATGCTTTGACGCGGAGAAAAAGTATAAAAAGAGAATCGCGTATTTCTTCAACAATTGCGATGAACTGCCGGCGGTGGACGAGTGCAAGAATAACTCACTTGTGATATTCGACGATTGTCTGATGGAAGAGCAAAAAGGCATTAAAGACTATTTTATCAGAGGCAGGCATAAAAAGATTTCGTGCGTCTACCTGAGCCAGAGTTGTGGCAAAGTGGACATGCAAGTCATACGGAATAATATAAATTTCCTTTGTGTCTTCAAACAGAATAAACATTATACCAAGCGGATTTACGACGATTTCGTGGGATCGGACATGACTTTCGGTGAATTTGAAAATATATGCAACAAATGTTGGAATGAGCCTTATGGGTTTCTCTCCGTAAATATGATGAAAAAAGGGCGGTGTGGAAAATACATGTGCAATATGAAAAATGTTTTTAATAAATAACGTCCGCAAACGTTTTTCGAAAATCGATTTCTAGACGCTGTTTTTAATAAATAACGTCCCTGAACGTTTTTCGAAAATCGATGTCTAGACAATGTTTTTAATAAATAACGTCCGCAAACGTTTTTTAAAATCGATTTCTAAACGCTGTTTTTAATAATTAACGTCCGCGAACGTTTTCCAAAATCGATGTGTAAACGTTATTTTTTTAATCAAAACGTTGTTGGACGTTTTTTTATTCGATTCAAAATTTTTGTGAAAATATTCGTCACTTTTGTATTTCGATTATCAAACATAAAACTTGCCACTAAAAACCCGACCACCTATATTAGTACGATGAAGAGGAAAAGCGATAAAGAGATTGTCAAGACGTTAGTTAAAAAACACAAGTTGGCCGACAAAATGTGGCCCGACGAGATGACTGCGGAAGAGGGTAAAAAGATTGAAAAACTACAAGATAAATGGGTCGCGGAAAATGAGGAAATCCGAAAAGAACAAGTGAAAGAGCGAGCGGAATTGTTTCGCAAACATCCGCCGATACGTGAGCAATATGCACCCAAAATTCCTTTCATACCGATATCTGCACATGAGCCTTTAACTGTGCAGGAGGCTAAAAAATTGGATAAATTGCAAAACCAATTGGTCAGTGAATCCCAAGCAGTAAAGATTCGTGAAGTTGAAGAAAAACGTGAGATTGAAAAGCGACAAGAACCAGTTGTCAAAGCGATCAAGGAGCAAGGTTCCGATAAAAAGACCCCATCACAACCGCAACGTCTGTCCGTGTCTAAGACTATACAACGAAAAAAAGACATTTTTAGACCCCGCGCTTTCAGTACACCGGGTCGAGAATTGATGGCGGCGCGTAAGGTGCCTTTGCCTCGTGAAGATGAAGATGTGCTCGAACCTCCTCCACCCGGAGAATCACCTCCACCCGGAGAATCACCACACATCAATCCTTTACCGTCGGAAATAGAATCGCCAGACGAAGGCAGGATATACCTTTCAATCCGCGAATTCACTGAAAGGCAAGATATTGGTGATATCGCCAAACAACATCTCGCTACCAGCAACGATAGATCGTTCGGTATTCGCTACGATTTCAACTTGAACAAACTGGCTATCGGATGGAAGACTATTACGATTGAAAATGATGATATCATATTAGATAGCAGCGGAGATAAATATGCCGGCACACCGGGATTGTGGAGTCTGTTGACGAAAGCGGAAATCAGAGTATCGTCTCCAGGCGAGGGTACGACGCGAGAAAAACTCATAAGTGCAGGTGCTTTCACAGCTCAGGACTTTAATAATTACAAGGATATACTGATAAAATCCGATGCGATTTTTCAGAACAACGATCCAAAGTTGAAACGCCCCAGGTCCAGTCAGTCTTGGAAATGGGTGAATTTGATCGGTGAGATCTGGAAAGAATATAAACAGTCATCGGGCAGCGGATTGTTGATAGATTCACACGCCCCCGTCGAGTACAAATACATCGATGATGATGATAAATTGATTGAAAGATTAAAGTTTATACGCGCCGAAGAGGAGGCCGGGAATAACGCTTTTCACAATGAAAAAATCGCCATCATAAAGTTCATACACGATAAGATGGAAAAACTGGTTTCTCAGCCGCGAGGTCTCGACTACGTAGAGCGATGTTTGGATGTAATAAAAAATGTTGAAGACAAAAGGGTTTTTCGGAATCTCGGGTTGAGACGTTTGAACATGTATAAAAACGTAAAACTGTTCAAGTAGTCGATTTTATTAAGTGATCAGGAAATCGGTGTTTTTTATTTTTTATTGCTTTCCACTACAATTTTCACATTTTTTATTGGAAATCGGAAACCCAAAAAACTATATTAGGAATGGAGAAATATTACGAAGAGGCATCGGATAAGATAGCGAGATGCGAATACGTCACGGTTCTACCGGTTTCGGACTTGCACTTTAATTCACCAAATAATTTCACCACATTCAAACTGGACCACGGGGATTCGTTTTACAACAACAGGATATTGTTTCACATCCAAGGGGATGTTGTCAAGAAATCCAATGGTGCTAGTTACGCCAGCACGGACCCCATCAAACTCGTGGACAATTTTGCGGCTTATTTGTTCAAGAGTATCGAATTGAAAAAACACAACCAAGTCATCGATTCAGTGGATAAAGTCGGAATCACGAGCACCATCAAAGGGTTGACCACGTACAGCAGATCGGAGGAAAACACGTACTACAGCAGCGGATTCAAATCGGTTTACGAAAAGGGCGGCGGCAAGTTCGAAGCACTGGGAACGCTGGCCCACCTGGGTCTGGGCTTCTTTGACAGTCTAAAGTATCCCATGTACAAGGGTGGATTTGAAATAACGTTCACCCGTGCGGAAGACGATGATGCCATCTACCGCTGGACTGAAGGTTCCGGTGCCAATGCTGTTGACGCAGCGGAGGGAAAAATAAAAATTACCAGTTTTGTGTTGAAAGTCCCCCTCGTGGATTACGACCCCTCCAAGAAAGCCGTGCTCATCGATGGGCTTAAGAAATTGAGCGAGAAAGGCGAATTGGTATATGAATATTTCCGCTGGGATTGTATTGAAAAATTCGGTGTGATAGGCTCCAATTACACGTTCGACATAACGAATCTCTACCGGAACATACTCAATCCGGTCTTTGTGATAATCGGTTTACAGACGAGTCGTAAAAACGATCAGACTAAAGACCCGGGTCAGTTTGACAGTGTAAACATAAAGAATTTCCACGTGAAAATAAACGGACAACGGTACCCGCAGGAGCAGCAAAATTTGAATATCACGGATAAAAAGTACAGACTGCTATACGACAGCTACTGTTCGATGAGACAAGTCATGTTCAAAAACGATGATGTATATCTCAATATAAACGATTTCATCAACAAATACCCGGTGATGGTGATTGACACACATCTCCATCCGTTTTCGACCGAGAGAAAAAGAAACGATATCCAAATCGAATTGGATTTTACAAACGCGGTTACCGGTCCGGTCGCTGATAAAGGCACTACGGCCTACGTCATCGTGGTATCACAGACCATGTTCACTTATGATGTTAAAAAGGAATATGTACAGATGATGATTTAAATGTGTAGGAAAATAGGTGGATAGTATCATAAAAAAGTCCCAACAAAAATAAGCAATAATATCAGTAAATTGGAAATTGGAAATAAAAAAAGATATTGATTAAAAGAAATATTTTTTATTCACAAATAAAAACAACTTGCTCTCTATTCCAGTGAAATGTTGCTGTTCAAAAGCAATTCGGCTTCGACATCCTTGGGTATCTTGTAGTGTCCCCACGGCAGACTGGTGATTCCGTCTTCCAAGATGTATCGCTTGTCATCAGTCGTGGATAGTACTTTTTTATACATTTCGACGCTGTACAACTCATGCCCGTGACTTCTTATGATGTTCATCGATTTGTATAGTTCTTTCTGCTCGAACAAACATTTCTTGTAATCCTCGAAGGTGACTTCATTTTTTACAACAGATTTTTCACTCCTTTAGATTTTTTTAGCTCGTCACCCTCCAAAGTATAGTTGGCATACATCTTGGATCGCAGTCCTACGAATTCCTTACCGATTACACCACCGAATTCGTCTTTCATCGTTCCCAATTTTTTTTTATTCACCCGGGGCATATTGAATTGGTTATACTTCTTGTAGTTGGAGGTGTCGTACCTGTCGAGTGTCAGTTTCATATCTTCATAAAAATTCGGTGTCTCTATCAGATACTCCAGACTGTCGGTATCTGTGTACTGCAATTTAGCTTTATCACCGTATTTAGCCTTTATAAAATTGTAATGGAAATCGTATACGAGTGTCTTGGATATGTCCAATATGCTCATCCCAATGTAAATCGCCTTGTTGAATAGTAAACTCATTTTCCTCATGTGCACCGCCGAAAGGTTTTCTGAAAATATCGTTCTGTGTTTGAACTGCGGCTTCGCGATCCATTTGTCGATCTGCTTGTCCTGAGTCGCCAGACGTATGTCTACTCTGTTCCTTATATTCTCGACAGTTTTTCCATAAATCGAGTTGTTCATCAGTTTGAAAAACTGTTTAGCCGATTTATTCGTTTGCTCCATCCACATGCCCATGTTCTTCTCAATGTAGGGTTCCAACCACTTACTCTGACTGAAGCGCAACACTCTGTGTATCTTGGTAAGTTTCATTCCAAGTGTTAAATACATTTTCAAATTTCGATAATGAATGACATATTTCTCTTTGTCATACAGAGTGGTAAGGAGTTTAACCTCCTTGGAACCGGGTGGGCAACGTTTTTCAGGAGCGAGAGGAAACTCGGAATGCAAATCGTGCAGTTCTTGGGGATACTCCAAGTCGACTTCCAGAATATATCCTTTGTCAGAATCATCGTCGATCTTCATAACATCTATATCCGTATCAACCCATTCGAAATCACCATACGGCATTGGTTGAGACATCGCCCATCCGTATAGGTTCACGGCATCTAAATACATCAGATAAGTAGTCGGTTTGTCTTTGTTATAAAGAGGCATGTACGGGTTGTTCGCCTTCGCATAGCGATTGCAGCATTGTGATATGCCCCCACGGATGCCTTTGGTGATCATCAAAATCATTTCATAATCGGACAACAGCTGAAGTTCTATTCCCGTCTGCTTCAACATGGCACTCCATGAAAGCCCCGGGGTTGTGAAATACCATGCGGGGTCGAGTGAGTAAGTTTCTATGCAAATGTTCCTGAAACTTTCCATTACATCGGCTAACAATAACACGTCAGCTTTATTATAAAGTAAGGTGTACTCTTTCATATTCTTTATCTCGAATCCCTCCCAAACCTGTTTTGCACGTGAATAGTCCGAATCGAATTTTTCTTGGCTTGGTAAACTGGTTTCCAAAAATTTATCATCGCTGTCCATATAATCGTATGGATAAACACCTTTTTGCCTAAGCATAAGCGCTTGAGTACCCCAACCCCCATATTTACTTATGTGTACAAATCGGTCCAAGTTTTTTACCAGCGTATCGAGTGAGTCAATGGTAAATTTGAATGAATCTACGAATCTTGCTTTTATATTGATATTGAAATCAACTGTGTAGGATATGTATCGTTCCTCGTTATTCGGGATGACATCTATCTTGGTTTTATCATCTAAACGCAGCATTTTTACAAACAGATGAGTGTCGTATCCGGTCAGGTTGTGTATAAATATGGGGACGAATTTCGGAATCTGATAGTTCAAGTTACAAGAGTTGTGTGCTAATCCACGAAATTCACCCGTCAAATGATCGTGATCGAAGACAAAATCAGTTACCAAATCTTTACCGCATATATGACATATCTTTGTTTTTTCTGAGTGCTCTCTCTGTTCGTCAGTCAGCGGTTTCATGGGTTTTTTGTTTACAAGACAAAATTCTTCAATAGCTTCCAATTCAGATTTCAACACTTTTGCAAATTGTTGAGCAGCATCCACACCGAAATATGTTATCGGTTCTTTATAATCACCATTAGTATACACCGTGTATAATACGAAGCTTCTAGCCGCGTGGTGTTGATATTTATTGGTGTACGATGTGCCGTTTTCCGGTGGTTGACAAGTGTCGATCGGTTCCAGTATGCACTCGAAATCTGCATACATGACAAACGGAATCTTCATCTGACATCTATGATGGGTAAACTTGACGACATCACCTTTTTTAGGCATTCTGATTTTCACCGCTTCGTGTTCCTTACAGAGTTCTTTATGACTTTGAAGCAGATCTTCTCTTATGAAATGCTGTAAACAACGCCTGCATATGAAGGTTTTATATTTATGATTACTGAGT
Source organism: Neoaliturus tenellus (assembly GCA_030545055.2). Taxonomy (NCBI): domain Eukaryota; kingdom Metazoa; phylum Arthropoda; class Insecta; order Hemiptera; family Cicadellidae; genus Neoaliturus; species Neoaliturus tenellus. Next base: position 14,864 of record JAQYXR010000826.1, read on the forward strand.
TGATTTCTCACCAACCCACCCAAGTTTTTTATATAACAATAATGAGATTTATTTGCCGTTTTCATATACAAGAGGTCAACGTGTTGATCTTTTTCATCATCAGTCACAATCAAAGGATATACGTTGAGTTTATTTTCTCCTGCACAAGTATAACCATAAACATTGATGGATATCCCACTGCGTTTTTCGAATTTTTTCACATCATCCAAACTCACAGGAAATTTAATGTCTTTCAACGCTTTGTCAAAATCGTGTTCATATTCATAGTATTTGCTGACCCTGTGAGGATTTAAACCAACAGGATGTAAAGCTGCGAGTACGGACCATAGAAAACATTTCTGGTCATTGTTTTTAACATTTATGACAGCTTTTTTATTTTTAATGACGTCTGGCAGTTTAATATAACTTGACCCTCTGAATGGTACATATTTGTTTATTGCCAGTTCTAAAAACAAGACTTCTTGTAACGTCCAACCTGACCCCCGTGCCTCGAACTCTTCCATTCGAGTTAATAACTTTGCTATCGCATCTTTAAACACTTGACACAAGTCGGTCGTCTTATATATGATTGTATTCTCAGTTTTGAAATACATGGTGTCTATTTCCAGCTGCTTATCCACACCAGGAACATTCCGTCTGTAGTTGGCAGCAAACAAAAAATTTACTTTCACATTGTACTGTTCCAAATGTTCTTCAATCTTAGCAACAATCAAATCTCGATATCTATTTAAAAATATCTGTGGGTTTTTTATACCACGGCAGTTCTTAAATTGGTATGTTAAAAGTCTATTACTAAAGGCTTTTTCCTTTATACAATGTTCATCTTCACTGACGGGCGGAAGGTCAACGGGGGGTTTAAAGAGATTTTTAATCGCATTCAGAGCAGAAGAACAAACCATGCTGACACTATTAAACACTTTCTGAATGATTGAAGAAACATTTTCATTTTCAATCCGTGGCTTTTTAATTTCAGGTTGTTCATCGAAATCATCTCTGTTCGGTGATGGTCGTTTATGTGTACCGCTCGTACTGGGTTGTTCGTCATTTCGTGCTGAACGAGAAGCTGATGATGGTGGTTGCTTGCAGATTAGTCGTTTTTGTGTGCCGCTCGTACTAGGTTGTTCATCATTTTGTGTTGGACGAGAATCGGATGTGGTTGGTTGCTTGCAGACTGGTTGTTTATGCTTACTGCTCGTACCGGGTTGACCTTCATTTTGTGTTGGACGAGAATCGGTTGTAGTTGGTTGCTTGCATTTTGTTTTATGTCTGTTGAAATTTGTGTTTAAAACTGTTTTCCCACATTTTTCACACGCTACTTTTTTATAGCGTGAATCGTCTTTATTTGGATTTTTTTGACAAATCTTAACATGATAGGAGATGTTCGATTTCGCAATAAGCTTTGCACAAAATTTACAGTTGACTTTAACTGTTTCCATCTTCTGCTGCACTCTATAACAGGAAAATAACAAAGCAGATTAGAATAAATTTAAAAAGACAACATTTTTATCACAATAACAAATTTGCTTGACAAAGGTAATTTCAAACAAATAACATGCTCGCTGGTTAAGAAAAGCAATTTTAATTTAAATAAACTAAAAGTCGCCCTACAACACTTTATCACATAAATGCAACATTTTGTCAATCGACTAATCATCTCTTCCTTTGGTGCAGAACCCTAAATCATCTACATTGCATACTATAGCGATATGCATTTTTTGAAGTTCTACAGCTGATTTGGACAAAGTACAAATTGCATCACCTTGTTAAAAACCATTTCATAAACCCTACAATGCATACTGTAGCCATTTTGCTACATACATTTTTTCGCTGTATCTTAACAACTATTAGCAACTAACTCTTATCTTAGCAAGACTAATAGAAGTATTAACTTAAATATTACTCACCCTGGTTGAGACAGATCTCGAAGCATACTGAATATTACCTGAACACCAGCCCCTTTTATACTCAGCTGTCGGCTGATCACAATTATCACGTGACCTGTTTCGACCAATCAAAGCGCTCTTCCTTGTCACGTGACCTGTTTCAACCAATCAAAGCGCCCTTCCTTGTCACATGACCTGTTTCGACCAATCAAAGCGCTCTTCCTTCAAATGACGCAGAACCTACCAATCCCGGCTCCTAAAAACGCGCAGAATCGGCATTTGGCTCCCGAGACGGCGCAGAATCGGCGTTTCATATCCAGTCCCCACAGCGCAGATTCGGCGTTCAATATCTAATAACTTACAACGATCTACAAAAGCCCCAAGTCATCTACTACAACACCGGCTCCCGGGACGGCGCAGAATCGGCGTTTCATATCTCTTAGTGAAAATGTCTAAAAGTAGATGAAAATCCTTTTAAAATCAGGATTATGTTAAGTAAAACAACGGAGGTTAAGAGGGCGTCTCATACTTCCTTGGATTAAATTTCTGGATTAATTTTTTCTGGATTAAATTTACCATTTTTAAAACCTGATAAAATGGATGGAATTAGCCCGAAATCAGATACAAACTGGCCCAGAACCAGTCAAATATGAGGTTTACGTGGGGTCGGTGAAGAGTGCGCCTCATACTTCCTCATACTTCCCTCATACTTCCCCTCATACTTCCTAAATTCACCATTGCAAAACCTGAGAAAATGTTGGAAAATGTTGTAAAATGGTTTTAATTTGCCTACAATCAGATAACAAACTGGCCCAAAACCAGTCAAAAATGAAGTTCGTGGAGGGTCGGAAATCGGAAGTATGAGGTGTTTCAGAAACCGCCTTTGATATCTACTAACAGGTGATATGGATGTTGTGTAACCAGGTCAAAAGTATTTGAAGAAGATGCTCTGACACAGTTCCATTCCTTGAGTCTAACAACTTATTTGATGAAGATAAATTTGGTTTTAGGAGAAATAGGAGTACTTCAGATGCAATGGTTGATCTAATTTTTATGCTGCGGAGGCCCCGAACAGATCGCAGAAGTCCTTTGGTATTTTTTGTGATCTGTCTAGGGTCTGACTGGTAAGGCATGATATTCTTTTAGTGAAACTCAATCTATGTGGGGTTGTTGAATCTTATTGGGCCTGGTTCAATTGCTACCTTCAAGGGTGTTTCCAACTTGTAGTTGTTATCAAAGACAAATCCAACATTAAACATTTTCAAACTGGTGTTCTGTTCTTCATGGCGGTTTCCAAGGGTCCAAAATAGGGTCTCTTATTTTTATTTTTTACAAAAAGGATTTAGCAACTTCAGTAAATTCCAGAATCATACAATTTGCTGATGATCTTTTCAGTTGCAGCATTTGAAACATCAAAAAATTTAAACACCATGGAACTTAGGTTCAAACGAATTGGTCTTCATCTCAACTCATCAAAAGCACATTTGCTTAATTTCCACAATCCACAGTTAAATTCAGAAAATTTCACTATCAAGTTAGAATCGGGAGAGCTAATTAATTCTTCAGTAAACACTAAATTTCTAGGTTTGCACATAAATGAAAATTTAAAAATTTTCATTTATAGAACTCATGGGTAGAACATTAATTGCAATTGAGTAAATTTCTTTTTTTTTTTTTTTTTTTTTTTTTTTAGTAAAAGCTTTATTTGTTTGTTGTTGTTTCCGCCAAAAACTGATGAGAATCGAACTAAAAATAAAGGCGCTATCCACCATTGAAATCTCAAAATTTCACATTTAAATAACATTGGGATTGAATAAAGCATTTTAAACATCTGTTAATAATCAGCTGTAAATACGTGTTGTTTTGATGATTAAAGATATTCACAATAGTGGATTGGCCGGATGTCGTTGATTTTGAGCTAAAAGAAATATTTGTATTGTATTAAAGTAAATTGCTCGATTTCGAGCAACACGTATACTAGTAAATAATAATACAGGGTTGCCACAGAATTTTTGAGGCCATTTTTCCTGACTTTTACTGACCAATCTGAGAGATTTTTCCTGACTTATTGGAACCGCGGGGTTTTACAAATAAAGACTTGTTTTTTGTTTTTAGTGAATTTTCTTTGGAATATTTTTTAATGAAATCTCCTCTATTCCCTAAGTTGCCCATCCCTAAATTTTTATTGAAATACCCCCGTCACAGCGAAATACTCAGTGAATTTCCAATGGATACTAAACCATTGGAAATTAACTAAAGAATTTTTTTTTTTACATATAGGCCTAGCATTAATTAAGCCTATTGAGATTTTTATTGTGAAATGTTAAAAAATAAGCAATATACCAGGTTTTATTAGTTTCAAACAAAAATAAAATGGAAAACTTGTTTTAGCGAATTTCCCATAGGGAATAAGCTAATACCGTAGGTCTCATGGTAAGACCTAAGCCCGGGACCATGTTACTTTTTCGTTTTTAGGTGCCCAGAGACCAAAAATAATAGTCGTTAAAAATTATATATATATGTATGTATGTGTCCCTAGGCACGATAACTCTCGTAAAAATGGTCCGATCGACACCAAATTTGGTAGAGATGTGTAATCCTACGTTTATTCGGATGAGTTCGTAAACCAGACATATCGACCAATCGGAAGGGGTAGTTTTGGGGGGTTTTGTACCCCAAAAATGGGTTTTTTTTTGCATTTTTTCATATGTAATTTTTAAAAATTTTGAATTTTTATTTTGACTATTGGATTAAGCTAAAAAAAAACACACAATTTAGTATTTTGAAGCTTTGCTCTATCTCCATTGGTTACCGAGATATTAAAAAGTCTAAAGACAGTACGTTGTATTTTGAGGCTCCAATGTTAATCTTATGGAGAATAAGGATGTGTTAATATTTCACTTATTAACCAATGTTTATGGATGAAACTTGGTATTCAGCTTCATTTGGTTGAGATTCATCCATTCATGGTTAAAAATCTTGGTTTTTCTGCTTATCATGGCAGCAAACCTGCATACTCTTTTTCCATGTTAATCATATGGAGAATAGGCAAACTCCTTTAGCAATGGACAGATATTGATGAAGCTTAGTATTATGGCTTCATATGATCGAAATAAAATTTTTTATGCTAAAAACCTACTTTTAGTGTTCCCCATGGCAGCATACCTGCATACTCTTTCTCTACATTTATCATAAGGAGAATAGACATTTATGTCCCTATTTTTGAGCTTGTGATAATATTTGGTTTACAGTTTTATCTGGTCATAAACTAACACTACTTATTTGGAAATTCGCTGCGTACGCAGGTCTGCTGCGATGGGGGTATTTTTTAATTTTCTCCGTTTTAACCAGTGAAGCTAAGTAAATGATTCAAAATACTAAATTATTTGTTTTTTTTTTAAAGTTCTTTTGAATGGTCTCTTTGAAAATTGATGATTTAAAATTGTTAGGGTGAAAAATACAAAAACCCCTAATTTGACCTTTTTGAAACCCCATAAAACCCTGTTCCGACTGTCCGATCAACCTGGTTTTCGAACATAATCTGAAGAACGCTGTCTTACACCTTACAAAATTTCATCGAAATAAAAAGTGTCTTTCAAAATTTATTGCTGCAAACGGACACATATATATGAATTTTAACAAACGGTGTTTTTGGCTCCTATGGACCTCAAAACAAAAAAGTAATATGGTCCCGGCCTTAGGTCTTATCATGAGTATTATCGTAATAGCGTATTCCCTAGAGGGAAATTCACTAATATTCCCTGTAGAGAAATTGGCTAAAAATAAAACAAAGTGTTCAAATAATAAAGTAAAAACTAACATTATAACAATGAAAAACACAATAGAAATATACATTATTAATAGGTAATTAATGTATAAAATTAATACATTTTACCCACTAGGCCTACTTAGTAATTCTGATTTATGAGAGGGGTCAAAAATCAAGAAGGTCGGATTGTGCCACTGCAAATTTTACTGACTTTTGGCATTTTCCCCCTATTTTTTCCTGACTTTCTGCACTTTCCTGACTAGCTCACCAGTTGTAAAAAAATCATTGTTCTAAATAAACCTTTCGAATCTTAACCGACACAGCACCTTGTAGTTCATGCTATGTTTTTACTAGAGACAAGGGAAAGTAAATAATCACCAAAATTTTATGTAAAATATATTAAAGTAACAAAATATAATATTTACAAAGTAATATTATGGCATATAATAAGGGCGACTTTGAACACCATTAAGTTAGATAGAAAAGGTTTACGTCCAGATTTGGCAAGAGGAATAATAAGCAGTCACAAGTTATGCTGCCTGTAAGGGCAATAGAAGGCATACTATTCAGTACAGATTTAGCCTCAGGCACATATTGGTGAACACAAAAAAAGGCAACTCACGCACATATTGCCTTGAAGCGAAAATAAATTTATTTTAAAAACTGCAATGGTATGACACTGTTGCCATGAGGTTGATGTAAATGAAAACTTGTAAATAATTAAATCAATAATTTAAATTTGAAAGAGACAACAAATTTGAAATTAGACGTGTGTTTTAAATGCAATGATTTATAGACACTTGTTAATCACATAAAACTCTTCCAAATACAGAAACCCTCACAACCTCGTCACTCCAGATACCTCAAATGAATTCCCCATCTGAATCCCTCAACTCAATCCCACTGCGATCGACGTGCACCACTCGCTAATCGTCATTTGCGGTGTTTTTGTTGCAAAATTACATGAAATTTAGGAATTTTACGAAGTTATTTATCTATATAAGCTATTTATTACAGCCGCCTGACAGATGATATTAAAAAAAATTTTCCTACCACTGCATGGAAATAATCACATTAACACATCTGTAAACCGTATGCAAAACAGTTCATTTCCGGTTTCCATTTCATTACCGCTCTGGAGCGGCAATGTTCATTCAGTTAAATCAAATAGCAGTTTAAGGTCAGTTGTTACAAACCATTCCACAGCTGTTCGTCATTGTTGCCGTTTAGTAATTGCTGCTTTTTTAGTTTGTGGTTATGTTTGATAGTTTACAGTGTGTTCTAAAAGGAAAAAATTAAACAACCTGAATGACATTTTATATACAATAAAACATATGACTGTTACAATTAAGGTGGTAGGAAAAATATCATGTGTATTATGAGCACAAATAGTCATTGCTGTTCTTGAAATGTTTGGCCACACTCAGCTGATGTTTAATAAATTATTGCGGACATTTTCCACCCCTGATTAGTAAAACAAATTCACGTTTTGGAATCTGGAATCTGATCCCGCCTTCAGTCTTATTTTCTTCCACCTGAAGAGGGGATCAGATTCCAGAACCCGAAATGTCGTGAATTTCTTTCACTTATTAGTGATGGAAAATGTCAGCAATAATTTACTAAACAACATTGACTGGCATTGTAACTGGCATCAACAACAATGAACTTTAAAACAAATCATCTACAATTCTCAAGTGGCAATTATGTACTTTGCGCTCTTAATACAAAAATAGATATTTTAATAATTAATTTTAAATATATATAATGAGATTCTATCGTTAGAGACCGCTTTTCTGCATACCGATAGTCATTTACAGCCAATATATAAACAGTGTTATTTAGTGAACATCAGGAGTAATATCAGCTCCGTGAAACGTGACAAAGAGTCGAGCTTATGAGGTCTTACTGTATAAGGAAAGAATTTTTTCCTCTTTACAAGCTGCCCAATAAATAAATAAATACACTTATGTTTTTAACATAAATTATAAAAGAAGCGACAGGTTTTAAAACTTTCTAACATCACTTAAGATACCATATTGTTCAAACTCACAAGCACGTTATCATAGATTGCAATTTCACTCAGAATCTTCCATCTTGAATAAACTTTCAAAAATTGTTCTTTCCTTAAAATAAAATTTACCAATTTTAGATTAGTTATTTAAAAAATATCTGTTTATTAATCTACAGAGTGGTATAAAACAGCAAGTATAAATTTTATAAAACATCAATTTAGAAACACCAAATCACATTTTAATGAAACCTTATTTTAACTTTGAAAATTCTTACAACTTAAATTTATTTATATACACAAGATACATGCGGTTTTTAATACTGAGAACCATGACTTGGAAGACTGTTAAGGCACTCTGGGGATTTATGAGCACATTAATATCACATTTTCATGGCCTTATTTGTATCTTAAATATTAGACAAAGATGATTTAAAATAGGCCTAATTAGTCATAGTCAAATCTCTTTATTTATGATTATGTACATGTGGTACAATAAATAGCGTCAAAACAGTTTTACTGTAGCTTAAACTAACTATAAAAATGTTATTTGAGGTCTATCAATTACTTACATAAATAAACATTTCCTTACATTTTACACAAAATTTGAAACAAAAGAAAAGAAACTAATTAATATACAAAAGATACTCCTCAAATAAAAATATTTTTTTACATATGGAGTATTTAGAGAGAAGTGGAAAATTCTTCTATAGAGTACAGAGCTTTATTTATTAAATATTCCTTTAACAATTTGTCAAATTTCCGTCCTTCTTCTATCTTTATATTTAAAGATAGAATTTAAAATAATAAACTTGATAAGGGAGCCTTAGCCTTGTCTACTGATGGCCAACCAAAGACAAAATTATTTTAGTACCTGGAAAACTTAAATAGGCAATGTATTACTGATTAGGTAGTAAGGATGTGCAAGTTTTGATTTTTTTAAATCAAGTATAGTTGAGTTTATTAAAATATATTATTTTTACATATAAGGTGGTTTTATTTTTGAGTGAGTATTTTTTAAGGACTTGTATGAAATATAAATTACACTAGAATCCTGCTAAACCAAACTAATTAGGAGCACCATTGATTCGGATTACCAAATGTTCAGATTTAGCAAAAAATTATGATTCTAAAGGGAAATAATACTATAAACTTTGTTAACATGGTATTTTCATAGAACAATACATCTAAGTGCATAAAAACATCTCCCTTATTTATTTATACATGTAATTAAAACGCAAAAGATTACTAGAAATTACTAAAATTTTCTGCCGTTTGAATGAATATTTTTTGGGTCGCACAACTGTGATTGATGTTAATTTGTGAAAGTTTTACAAAAAATGAGCCATAATTTGTTTACTTGGTTTGGATTTTAGCAGTGAGTAGCAGACCTTATCATAGTCTTCTCACTGGAATAAATTACCGCGTCCCTTTACCCGGGCGTCAAACGATGGACCATTCTAGTTCTCAAATTCATCATCATATTACTCAATAGTGAGCGGGCGAGCAAGTCGGAGGTAATCAACACTGGTTAAAGTAAAATAACTTAACTTTGGTAACATAAACATTTTGACAATCGACAACTCAAATCAGCTGAAGCCATGTTTTCTATTCAGAAACATGAATGTTGTTCCCTTCTGTTTCTTTACATAACTTTAACGAAAAAAAAAAAAATTATTCACGATCAGCGGTTTGGATTATTAGGAAATTTGGATCATAGAGGTTTGGATTTCCGGAATTCTAGTGTAATTTTTTTAAATATATTTTTTAACTTGGAAAATTGCATTTTGAAAAATGTTTAAATAGTATATATTGGGACTAAAAAAATGGCTGAAGAAACAAAGGTGTGATCTGAATTTACATTTCTTTCACCACACTACACTGACATTATCTGTTTTCGGCAAGTCATTTTAATGATGAAAACAGCATTTTACAGACCTAGGGATGTAAAGTCAGCTGTTCTATTTATCATGTGTTATAGTAAGATGCACGAAAATAGTCCGATGGAAATTTAAACAGCTGTGTCCCCCTCACCCTCTCTCGCCCTGCAATGTCATTTCTGGTTCTGATTGTCATGTGTTATACCAGTATATTAATGTGTTTCAGAATAAATTTGGCAACAATGTATCGACTCTCATCGGACTATTTTCGTGAATCTTGCTATAGCAACTTATTTCTAAGCTAACACAATGTAATTGCACTACAGTAGACTCCCTCTTAACCGGCCACCTTTTAACCGGTCTCCGCTTTAACCGGCCTACCCTGACACAAAATAACATCTTTTTAACCGGCCATATTTTATCTCAACATCGCTTTAACCGGCCGTGTATCGCCGGAAACATAGTTTTCTTATCTACTGTATCATTCAATTCAACGTTATTTCATATGATGTTCTCAAACCAATTAAAATATAACGTCCTGGACGGAAGTGAATGCCACCGGAAGTCAATGCGTTTTTACCTACTATAGAGTAGACCACATTATTATTAGTGTAGGTTTGTTGTGGATTTCGTGAGTGGTGGATGTTAGCTATAAATCATATATTTAAGGTTGTTTTTCAAGTACAGTAGAACCTCGATAGTTCGACACTTTGTGGACTTAGAGAGTGTCGAACTATCAAAATGTCGAACTATAGGGAGTATATGGGAAATTTTAACACTAGGAGTATAAAAATCATAATTTGAATTTAGGAAACACTAAATTTTTGTGAAACCATAACCTAATTGAACTTTAACATAAACAACATTCAAATCATTCGCCAATTTGTTTACATTTTCACCTTTGTCAGGCTCCAACATGGACACTATTGGTCATTATTAACATGTTAAGTTGTCATGGACCATGTCGAACTATCAGGAGTGTCGAACTATCGAGAGTCGAACTATCAAGGTTCTACTGTAATAATTATATTTTTAGGCCATATAAAATTGTGGGTTGGCGTTCTTAAATGAACATCGGTTTAACCGGCCAATTCATTATCTGGCCGCGGCCTGGTCCCGAGGTGGCCGGTTAAGAGGGAGTCTACTGTATAATGTAAGCTTAATGTATAATGTTACTGGTTAATACGAGCTTACTATTTCGAGTTCTTTGGTTTGCTACACTATAAGAATATCATAAAAATTTTAAACATTGTTTTATAAATGTTTTGTTTATTGGTCAAGTGTTTTAGTCTGTGATTATATGAGGAAGAAATTTATTAAATCATGTAGTATGGTAAAAAGTAGCAGTCACACCTCGGCCAAAAGGGTTTTGCATAGTCCTTGAACATTTTTATGACCTAGACTTTGTCTTCATCATAAAACACAATCTTGGGTCGAAAAAACCCCATTTTCAACCCTTGGTCCTCTGTCACAAAAAGTACTGTTTCTATTGAAAGTTTTTTTTTCCAATAACAGGAGTGGAAGCTCAACAGTAGAGCTCTGGCTCTAAGTCAGCGGCCAAAGGGTTCTGGATGGCACTCTTATGTTTTTATTTGACCTTGACTTCTTCTCCATCAGTTTCAAAATAATTATTATAAATAGTAGACCTACATTGTACTTATTACAGTTATTTTTTCTTCACAAAGCCAAGAAGACTTACAAGAAAAAGAGAACCAGGCAAATATTAAAAATAAATATTAACAAGGTATTTTGTAGGTAAATATAAGGTATAAGTGCTACTTCACACTCAATGGGTTGAAAATTCATTTAACACCATATTAATACTGACAGTCTAATGATAAGAGTTATTCAAATCTTACTCTAGAATAAGATAGAAAAAACAGAACGGATACATATTTAGAAAATAGCTAAATTCCATAAAAAATAATGTTATCTATCTTGTTATGAACCCAACCAAAGTGAAACATTTTACATAAATTATCTTTCCTAATCATAAATATACATACAAAATATACATTTTGTACATTTTAATGTCTATACTTAATAAATAATATGGCTGTTAGACAAAGCTGCTACTTGGTTGATCCAGGTATACCCTCGCAGGCCTTACCCTGGAAGGGCGGGCTTGAGCCTGAGGGGGCCACGAAGTCGCTGGGGGAAGGTGTTTGGGCTTAGGAGGGAGCGGGGGAGGGGTCTGTGTTCTATCGACCCCAAGGAAGTATTCTTCCGCAGTCTCGTTACTAGGAATGATCCCATCATTGGCAAAACTTTGATCGACAAGCCGAGACACGGTCAGACTCTCCTGGCTGGAGGCTTGTGACAATTCCGCTGACTGGTAGAATTTTGAATTGCCAGTGGTTTCAGACTCCTGCCTCAGTTTACGGACTTTCTTCCCACTTTGAGGGGCATTTTCTTTGTCCTGAAATCAAATGAATTTACAATAAAACTGGCCTTCAGTGTAGACAAACTGGTAAATTTGTATCTTTAATAAATCAAGAGTATGAACGGAAGGGATCTCAATTTCTTACAATTCCAGATCAAGTATAAGAGCAAACCTTGCGATATTCTGACTGCCTGTTTCCAATGGATGTAATAGTATTACTAACTATAATACCTTACCAATGAGACTACTAACGATCTTAGTACATTTAAACCAAAATCAGTGGTGACACTTTATTTTAAAAATAAAATTAGAATTATCGTATTTAAAATAATCTGAATCTGTTGAAATAAAATTAATAGATACATACATACCTTTAAAAAATCTGGTAGTTCAAAGTTGATCTCTGTGCCTCGCTGGTCCTCAAGCCTACTTCTCTGGGCTCTTTTCAGCCCTTCATAGAGTACTAAATGGAAACCAAGATTGGATTAATCATATTGATCAAAATATTTCAATATTACATAGAAAAAATCTTCAAATTTTTGTAAGACATTGAAGGATAAGGCATTAAAGGGCAAAGAAAGAGTTAACAACTTTGTAGGTCTTACAAAAACATTTAACCAATTTTAAACTCAATGGATGGTGAAATGAAAAGATTAATGTCCTATGACTTTTTGTGAAAAGAGATTAGTAATCAACTGACAGATCTTGCCTGGGAAGCCTGCCCTTTTATTTTTCACTGCATATGGACAGTTAATTGACTTATGACTTCTGGAGCATGGAAGCATGAAAATGTAAAACCTATAGTCGCGGCCACGAAATTAGGCGGGTGAATGATTTTGCAACGTTGCCAAATTTCCAGTGGTTATTAATTTAATCATGTGTTTTATATTTATGTCGATGTTTTTATCTGTTTTATTAGATGATACTTATTTTGATCATGTTTAAAGAATTAACATTCAACATACGGTCTAGGCAACGCTGGATGATCAGTGTTGAAAGTTTATGCATCAACATATGCAATTTTCGACAATCTCTTTCATCTTTTGGTTCAATGTGACAACATCGCGTTTTCAGTCACCCGCCTGATTTCGTGGCCGCTACTGTAGGCACCACATGGTGCTTATTTTACAGAGTGGTTGAATATATGGTTGGCAAAGCTTACCGTCACTCTCAGACCTGCCGTCCAGCTTGACCTGAGGCTTCCACTTGGCGATGAGAGGTGGCAGCTTGCTGAGGCCGGGCTTGGTTCTCGCCGAGTCATCACTGGTTGAATACTTGGCCACCTTCTTGGTCTTGTGTCTCCCGTCCTGCCATCAAACATCACATGTAATACATACTGGCTTGATCAGTCATATTCTTAACGCACATAACATTTTGTTTCATATTTTCTACAAACAATCATGCATCTTCATAAAAGCAATAAAACTGTCCTTGTAAAAAAATGACAACATCGCTTGAACAAGGCTACTATTTACAGATTTCTCCACAGTATAATACAGTTTTTAAAATAAATGTTCTTCATCTCTTTTGTGAAACTAGATATAGTTATTGCATTATCGACTGTGCACACTGATGTGAATAGATTTCTTATCTGATGCATTTGTTTGATACATTTGAACAGAGTTTTGACACATTAAATCTAACCATCAATTTAGAAACTAATATGAAACTTGGCATGGAATTTCCTTTTACTGAATGGATTGTTCTTAACACAAGTGGTTATTAAGTTTATTTGAAACCAAACCCATATAAAGAAGCATTCTGTTGGTAATACTACTACTTCCATAATCATGTAATGTAAAACCTTAATAATGTATTAGTCAAACTGTGTATAGATTAATGCTATTACTTCTACTTACTCTTTGTTTATCCATGAAAGCTGAATCTCTTCTGAGAAAGCGGCCCAAGATTCCCGAGGAATGCTCGGAACCCCAATCATCCGACTGAAAAACAAGATTTTTAACTATATCATCACATTCTGTAAATAACATGTTATTAATTTATAAAAAAAAATTGTAAAAGTACTTATATTAATCTATTAAAAATTTACTTATGAATTGAAAGTGTGACTCTGTTACCAAAAAAGTATAGTATAGGGTTGAAATCTAAAAGTAACTCACATTAGCAATCAAACTCATGGTTTTTGCTACACTATAAAAGCTCACACAGACAACATGTTATAAACTTATTAAAATTGTGGGTTTTAAAAATTGATACGGTAAGAAGGGAATGGTTCGGTTTGTACTCACCCTGACAGAGCCTTGGTCTGAGGCTTGAGTGAGATTCTCGGCCTTGCCCTGCAAAAGCTCTTCGAATACTCGGTTGGTGATCTCATCCAAGGTCGGGGCAGATTTGACCTTGGTGTGACACTCACCCGCCCTCCATCCTGAAATCCACCACACTCAATGATATCTGATAATGTGATAAACCACGTAACGGATGCTACAAGGTAATACATAATCGTCACGGTTATTGACATATGATAAGGATCCTGTTGTGCTTGAAATTTCTATGAGATTTTAGGAGTACACAGTTGTCAGGCACTTTCATAAAGTAGGCTTTTCTGTTTATTTAAATGGTCAAGCTTTATTTTGAAGCTTCAAAGAGTAAGCATAATTAAAGGAAAAAGGGAAAAGCTGGACAAATTTCTGATAAATGAATTAATGCTTCGTTTAATAACCATTGCTTACCATTACCACTATCTATGACTGTTCACCTGCTTCCATTACACAGCACTCAGCAAAAATATCAAACCAAAGTAAATCTGTTCAATATATAGGACAAAAAGATGTAATTTCACAAAAAAATTATTAATGAGCAAAATATTTTCATACTTTTAATAACAGATGTATTAATTAACATGACTTTTAAAACCAGCTCTGCAAGCACCAAGTTGACCTAAGGGAGCGAAATTCCAAAACTGGAAAACTCTAACCTTTCTTTGTATATTTTAAAAGCTTAGATCTTGAGCACTAAAAGATTTAATGCTCCTGTTAAGAAATTCAATTTATAACATTGAAGATACAACAAGTTTGAGCCCTCCCTTAGTATCGTGAGATATTAGGGCTGCTAAGAAAGTAAGGCAGGGCGAGCACTACTTCGGAATTGGCCCAGATCGGCCAGAATCGGCATTTACCCGCGCACTACATCGGAGTCTCCGGATGGGAATTGAATCGTAGAACGCGAACGCGCCCCCACTTTTCACCTGCTCCTACTCATCTCTCTGAATCAGTGCAGTTTGGTTTGGTCTACTCACACATTAAACACCCAGATCCCACTGGTTTATTAGACAACAAAAATTTCAAAATTTCAATAAGAAATTATGCCTATTCATATAGGGAATAAATAAGTTCTATTGACTGCTAACCTAAAGAAAAGAAATAAGAAACTAAAACTATAAACTGCTGAAAGATTTTCTGTTAGAATATTTTTTTTGCTTGATTCAAGAGTTTACTATAAAATAATAAGTTTTAAGGTGATTGTAATTAATTACAATTGGTTTGATAAAACATTAGAAATATCTAGGTATAAAATAAAATATTTTAAGTTAGCCTGCTCCTACTCATCTTATTCATCTGTATCTGAACTAGTTCTACTTTTATAAGGAATAAATATAAACTGCTTACCTGAAGAAAAGAAATAAGAAACTAAAACTATAAATTGTCTAAACTGCTGAAAGATTTTACGTTAGAATCAATTTATACTTGATTCAGGGCCGCTTTCCCCAACTCAGTTTAAACTAATCCAGAAAATTGTCAATGTTAAATCATATGGCAACATCTGGTTTAATCTTGACTTTTGGTTTAAACTAGGTTGGGGAAAGCGGCCCTCAAGAGTTAACTATAAATAACGTTTTTATAAGGTGACTAGCTAACAACCAGTCAAAAATGACGGGTAATTTTTATGATGATCGTTGATTATATTATGTCATGTTTTATTAGTTTAAATGGTCATTAAAATTATGAAAACCCTGACAAAATAATATCAAAACTCTAATTTTCCCATTCCATTAGCCAAGTGCACAGTCTTAAAACAATAATAAGTTCATTCTTTGATATGGTTTTAAAATGTAGTATGGGAATGTAGGAAAACTAATTATTCCAATTGTCTTACCAAATTGGTATTATGGTTTTCAACTGTCACTAAATCACTATTCAAAATGTGTTTGTTTTTCTCGGTCTCGTTTGCACTTTATTTCCATCTTCTTTCCTTGTTCTAAGTATCTCTTCTTGTGTCTTTCATTTCTTAATTCTTGCCATTGAATTCAAAGGTAGCCGGTTTGATCCAGAGAAAATGTTAAAGGGTCGATACCATTTATTTGTCATTGGGCTATTAATAAATTATGCTACCTGACAACAAGTCGACGTTAGATAGTAACAAGAATGGAGTTTGGACTGTTATCCTTCATAAACGTTATAAAATACCTCCGGCATATATGTAAACAAAACAAAATAAAAGTTTAAGTAAAATGAATTCTTTGTGCTAATAAAATATTAATTTGTTGGCTGTGTGCCCGTGACAAAATTAATATTTTTTAAATAAGTCTAACCCATTTTTCAATTGTGTGAAAGAAAATTCCAATAGATTTTACATCAATATCCATTTATTTACACAATAGTGCTGTACATGGGGTCATAAGTTTATCTATTTACCCCTTTCGGGGACTCTGGTCACAATTGTTCATAGGGACTTTGGTTGATAGACGAAGGACAGTAGGTTGTGGAGGAGACGCTGGACAAATATTGGCGGACGTATTGTTAGTAGAAGAGACATTGCAGGGTAGACAGCATTGGTGAGTGAAGACATGGCTAGTTGAGGACTTGATTGTTAGTAGAAGAGACATTGCAGGGTAGACAGCATCGGTGAGTGAAGACATGGATAGTTGAGGACTTAATCGGTAGTAGAAGAGACATTGCATGGTAGACAGCATCGATGAGTAAAGACAAATTGCAGGGTAGACAGATCAATGAGGTTCCAATTAAAAAACATAAAATTTTAGCGGTCTGATAAAACATAAAGTAACACATTGAAATTTTGGAAAAATATCTAAGCATCACATTTATAACAATTAATTTTGATTCATTCAATTTTTAACAACCTATCTTTTTCACTGTGAATTTAGAATGACAAAGTTCTTCGCTACCAAGGTTATTAAAATAAAAGTGTGGTATAATAAACTAACAGCTATGGTTACTAAGAAAACTTAGATAAATGCAAAATTTAGAATAAAATACTCTTTTAAGTTTAATTTATTTTAAAGTCTGTTTAATCTGACCATACTGACCCAAGAAACTACAACAAAAAATTTTCCATTTTCAGGATATGAACTTTAATTTTCAAAATGGATATTTAATTCGAGTTTTCAATTTAACATTTGAAATAAAAGTAATTTATTAGCATGCGGTAATTTAAATAGAAACTGCAGATGAAGTTATTAACAAGAAAATTTTATATACAAAGTAGTCATTTTAAAATTATTTAATGGATTAATAAATAAATAATTCATTTTTAATAAGTCATTTTTTTATTATTTATATTATTATTTAATTAATTAAATTATTTAATGTATTCATGGTTAAAAGCTTTTACAATTGTCATTGTCAGATTCCATTCACTTGAGGTACGGTGTACCACAGGGTTCAATACTTGGCCCTGTGTTGTTTCTCATTTACAGTAGACTCCCTCTTAACCGGCCACCTCGGAACCAGGCCGCGGCCGGATAATGAATTGACCGGTTAAACCGATGTTCATTTAAGAATGTCAACCTACAATTTTTTTTGGCCTAAATATAATTATCACTTGAAAAACAACTTTAAATACATTACTGTACATGATTTATAGCTAACATCCGACACCCATGAAATCTATAAAAAACCTAAACTAATAATAATAATTTGTTTCTTTATTGTGGTCTACTGGATAGTAGGTCCAAACGCATTAACTTTCGTCCAGGACGTTAAAAATTAATTGGTTTGAGAACGTCAATATGAAATAACGTTGGATTGAACGATACAATAGATATAAAACTACGTTTCCAGCGAAAACACAGCCGGTTAAAGCGATGTTGAGATAAAAATGGCCAGTTAAAACGATGTTGTTTTTGTGCAAGGGTAGGCCGGTTAAAGCGAAGACCGGTTAAAAGGTGGCCGGTTAAGAGAGAGTCTACTGTATATCAATGAGACCAAAATGTCTCTCAACAAAGGCAAGATTGTTCTTTGTGCTGCCGAAATTTACATCGAAGCAAAATTTTAGAGAGTAAAGCTACAACATGTTGAGTACAAGAAGTCTGTTGTAAACTGCCTATTGCCCTTGGCAATAAGCCTGTGCAGCTATCTTAAGACAGTGAAGTAGGGATGGTTGGGTCCCGAAATTTCAGGAGCGAAATTGCCCCGATTATAGTGCAGAATTTTTTTTACTCAGGAATTTATCAGGACGGGAACTGCCGAACAATAGATGTCTACGTACGGCAACCAGCGATCTTGCAAATGAGGAAAACGCAAAAAAACACAGCACATTCCGTGAACCAGTCGCGCCGGAGACGCATTCTTCTGTTCAGCTTATCTAAGGGATTGAACTTTGGTGTAGCCGTTCCGGTCTGTTGTCCATTTTTAAAATCCAGAAAAAATACAAGAATCATGACAAATTCAACTCCCAGAACATCTTGTAAAGGCTTGTTCAAAGATCTTCATAATTTTACTTTGCCCTCAAAATGTAATTTTTAAATGTTTGTTGTAAATAAAGTCTCATTTTAATATTTTTATGGAAGAGCAACATTTCCATTGTTACGAGACTAGGAATACAAATCACTTTCAGTTTACAATTCATAGATTACATTCCTTTGAAAACCTGTCACAATATTTTGGACAAAAGTTTGAAATAAATTATGTTTGGCAGTAATTTATTCAAGAGGGGTGTTTTTTTGCTTCTAGTACCAGTTACTTTCAGAACTAATTGTCGTAGAAAAATAAGAGATGGCTTATTTGATTTGTCTAATTCTCACAAATTAAATAAAACGTCAACCAAAGTATGTGACCTTCCATTCAAGTGCAAAGTAGAAAAGTATTGTTAAGTAAATCATTCTTTAATACAATTACAGTTTTACACTGTTAAAAGCATCTTATTATAATACAATAAAAAATTTTTACTAAAAACTTCAATAATCATTAAATTTATTTTTAAAATGAAACATAAAAAATACATTTTTTAGATTTTGAGGTTCATAACTTTAAATTTGCATTGTTTTTTATTGATTTTTTCATCATACACTCCTTAGTTTTGTTCTGATATAGCAAAAAATAGTTAAATGAAAACACAGAAACAACAATACTATCATTTAAGTGTAATAGTTTATAGTTTCTAAGTTCAATTTTTAAGGTAGTCTCTAAGTGACACAACCTGTGCCAATAAAATTAATGAATATAAAAAATACACAAAATATTTCTTGGGGTCATAAATGGCGTTCGTTTGTTAAACAACTTCATTCCTGAGTATTAACATTTGAAATTAAAGAAAGTTATTACTTACGTAATTGCCTTAAGGTATCAAAATGATCCTCAAATCAATGGATTGCCGGATATGTTTTGAGGGCACAACCCCTCATCCTCAGCGGCAAATCAAGCGTAAAAAAGCCCACATTTCGGTGGTTGTCAAATAGTTAAAACATGAAGTCACACAAAAGACAAACGGACACATTTCCCACAAAAAAATACGAACTGACCGACGTCGGTATACGCACGATGACATAGTGACACTATGTCAGATGTCAGAACAAAACATAGTGACACTATGTCACAATGTCTGAACAAAACTTGCATAAAATTTGTTACATGGACAACATTTTTTTTCTTTATATGTATATTGTTTAGTGATTTGATTTAAATTTCATTTTTCTTCTACAAAAAACAAGTGAAACAATTTGGAAACTGAACTAGTAGATATTTAACATTTAATTGCCTTTATACAACAGTCGTCAGATAAAAGTCTAAACGAACATTTTCCGATAGCTTTGGCTTTGAGACGAGCAATCCCGTCCCAAACATGAATGGGAAATAAAAATTTCCGTCCCGAACCCAAAAAGCATTTCTGTCCATCCTACACTGAAGTGGGCCCCACAAACTGTCACTCATGGGCAGGAGTGACTACTTGTAGTGTACTTCAACATAAGCTCCAGGATATTACTACTAATCTCCTCAGTAGGTAATAAGGTACCAGTGATGGTGACAGTGACGGTGTAATGAGTTGTGTGAAATGTATCAGCAATTTAATAATAATAAAATAAATAAACAGCATATAACAAGAAATATATTTTCAAATATACATAAAGTCAAGGAAGACTAAACAACTACAAAAAATACTGAAATATAAAAATAAGAAAATAAATAAAATAGCCTATATTAAACCAAAACTATTTCAATATCTACAAAGTACATCTGAAAATAAAATGACTATAAACACAATTGAATAGGTTGTGAAATGTAAATGTATTTATAATAAACAATAAATAAATGCTGTGCTTACAGAAAGATATGCTGGTTCTAATGTTAATTAAACATCTTCTACCATAGATTAAAACAAGTATTTAGATAGTAAAAGTGATTTTATTTACTTTAAAATAGTAAACATTATTCTATGTCTACAGTACTGAAGCTTTTTAAGAATCAAATTGAGTATGAATTTTAGCTATTTTACTTATTGATTCACATACTAAAACAAACAATAAATTACATAAAAAACAAAGTATGAGACAATTTTCAAAGCAACTAGCCTATCTGACACAGTAAAAGCTAGTTCAAAAGTGTTAAAAAGATATTTATACCAAGACAAAATTCTACTTTTTAAAGCACCTTCTGCATACCTTATACTAGAGGGCCAACAACTAGTGTCTATACATTCATTTCTACAAGAAACTCAACAGAGTTTCACAAACAAAAATAAACCTACAATGCCATTCTTACTAACCTACAGTAATATTTACAATTGGGGTCTTGTCGTCTTAACTACGGTGCAAGAAAACACAGAGGAGTAAATGCAAGATGAAAGTTTCCACCACCGAGAAAGAGAGATAGAGAGAGGAAGAGAAGAGACGTGGAGGGGTGAGTCAGTAGACCATGGACTCACCGAGATGAGCGCACTCTGTGGGAGTGCTGCGAGTCAACACTTGCAGCCGCTGAGTGTTGATGGAGTCTACGAGGGCTGTCGGCTCCACCACCTCGTTCTCACTCATCTGCAAACAAACAATGACCACATTATAAGGTACTAATCTCTCTTCCACCTGTCCCATGTACTTTAATCACTTATCTAATTAATTTTAAGAATATAGTGTCTAGTATTTTTTTAAATAGCAATTTTTTCTGTTTTAGTTTTTTTTTTAACAATTTTTGAATAAGTCACAACTAGTAACTCATTTTGCAAGATTTATTACAGCATATAAGAATTAAAGTCAAAGTTTTAAATACCTCAGTCCAAGAGGTCCTTGTAGAGTTAGAGTTATAGTTTGCAACCGAGGTTTTTAATGTTATTTGCATTATCATCAGGCGAGCATCATAAAAAGGAAGAAGAACAACACAAAACAAAATTATTTGACAACAAACATTTTTGTATGAACTATGAGATATTGTTACTATGTATTTAATCTTTTGACGGCAACCATTAAACGACAGAACTGCATTTTTCTATCATGCTTGCCTGGTGATGATACAAATAACATAAAAATTAGATCGCACACTACACCTCAACAAGAAACCAGTTAACTGAGGTGTAAAATGCATTTATTTGTCATAAACAATTCCGGGGGAATAATCACATCTTTATGATGTCATAACTATATAAAACTTAACTAACAAAAATTCTGAATGATTTTAATTATTTATATGTAGTAAAGCCTCACTACCACGACCCTCGATAACTAGTAATATTTTCTCTTCCCCGTTTAATTGACCATGAAAATCAATAAAACCTGTACAGGACGAAAGCCTTTCATATAAATACATCAATAGCACATATTTTTGAAACCATAAAATCAACCTTTAACAGATATTTTACATTGTCAGAGCCTCTAGCATGAATTCCACCTCGGTGCCAGGATTCACAAAAAAACTTAAATTAGTGACTTTGTAACACAATCTAACCTCACTAGTGCAAAGTTTTGCGTTATGAATTTGCGTAATAAAAATATATTTTCTCATGTATAGTTTCCAGGGATTGGACGGATATCTTGAAGTAAACAATGTCTTTATTGTTAGGTCTATTTAAACCCCTTTCCTACACTTCTTTTTGCAGAAATGTTTATTAGAAGTTGTAGGCCTGGATGCATATACATAATGCTCAATAACATGACTATGTATTATAAGAAAACCAAATCAGCAGATTTGATAAAAAAAAAAAAACAAAAAAAAAAAAAACAGCAGATACAAAATTAATTAACAAATCTTTTCCTCAATCCTTTTTTTACATATGTACAATATACTTATACCACTCACTATATACACTACCTTAAACGGACTTCCCATAGCATACGTGTGTTTTAAACCGACTTAATTATTTCAGTAGCGCAACTTCATGTGGCTTACATTAAGTACAAGTAACACATGATAGATCAATTCTACAACTTTTTTTAAACCTGCATGAACCTGCACAGGATAAAATTGTTAAAGCTGGTAGGAATAATCTGAAGTGGTATACACCTGAGCTTCACGCGCTGAAGAACAACATGTTAGCGATCAGAACAGTTTATAATGCCAATCCCAATGAGTTTGCGCTCACAGCCTACAAAAAAAGTAAAAAAGTATACAAAAATGCTGTAAACAAAGCCAAACTGGATTTCAATGCAAAATATATTGAACTGTCAAATAACAAGTCTAAAGCAGCGTGGACACTTGTAAACCATGTGAAGATGGAAGGAGCTAGGTCTGTATCAGAGGTCAAAATTACTGCAGAAGAGTTTAACAACTCAAGGGCGGTCCTAGCCGTGCATTTTAGGGGGGGTCACGGTTAAAAATGTTATCAGGAATTTTTTGATTGTACCAAAGCCAAGTCCTAAACTAAAAACTCAGATAGATCCAATTTAATCACTTCAGAGTTTTACACTCCAGGGTAAAATTAGTAGAAACAAATAGTAAATTAGTTGTTTCTATAGGGGATCCTAGTTTAATCTAATTTCGTTCTTGAACCCTAGTTTATTATAACCTCTCACTACCAGTGTAGTTTATAGTGAAGGTATATTCGGGTGAAGATGTTATAATACATAGAAGCTGTGAAGGCGGTTGTAGTGAATACCGCTAGTTGTAGTGAACCAGAATAGCTAAAATTGTTTACCAAGGAAACGCATGTAAAGTGTGGGGGACTTGCCAAGGAAACGGCGGGAATCGTGGATAAAATGGGACCAGTCACAGACAAAAAATTAGCATGTATTTAGCACTCTATATCAAGTTAACCTTGTTCATTGGGTACGTATTATCGAGTAAAGAAGTTATTATAGTTAGATTATTTTTGTTTTTTAATATACCGTACAGATTATTATGATTATGATATTTTATGAAAGTTGACCAAAAGTCAAATGTGTGGCGTCAATTGTTTTGTCAACTAGCGTGGAGCCTTTTTTAGCATGCAACCTGGAGTTATAGTCAATGTCAAATTAATGTGGCATCGTCAATTGATTCGTCAACTAGCTTAAACCCTTTTTTAACATGCAGCCTGGAGTTATAGTCAATGTCAAATGTGGCGGCGTCAGTTGTTTCGTCAACTAACGTGAAACCCTTTTTAACATGCACCTTGGAGTTATATTCAATGTCAAATGTGGCGGCGTCAATTGTTTCATCAACTAGGGCGTGAACTCTTCTTAACATGTAACCTGGAGTTATAGTCAACCGATTGTTATACGATCCGACCTGAGAGAAGCCTATGTATTCACGTCAGCCACGCTTATACGATGAGATTGGTTTAAAGATTTGAAATTAAACTTAAGGTTTCGCTTGATGTTTTTCCCTACAGTAAATTATTATTTGAAGGAAAAAAGTTTATTTGCAAAAGGAGCTTGCTATTGCATTGCAATAGCAATATTACAATCCATAATTATTTAAGATTTTGGGGGGGGTCATGACCCCCTTGACCCCCCCTCTGGGACCGCCCCTGTAACAACTACTACCTTTCTTCAGTACGTGAGGCACGAGAGAGCATCGACCCACCAGACATTGAAGCGGCCACCTTCGCCGAAAACTCACCTTCACCGGAAGAAGATTTTGAATGGAAGACAGTGTCTTGTGCGGATGTGCTAAGTGTGGTGAAAAATATGAAAGGTTCTAGAAGTAAAGACATATTCGATCTCTCAAATCATATTCTCAATGTATTATTGAGTCTATCTTGCTTCCTGTAACCTTCTGCATCAACTTGTGTTTGAATCAAGGGGTCTTTCCCTCAAAGTTAAAAAGTCAAGAGTGGTTCCTGTGTTTAAAAAGAGTGGTGACAAATCTTCCCCAAAATATTATAGGCCCATTTCAATTGTTCCAATCATTGGTAAGATATTTGAGCATATTGTTAAACTCCAGGTATGTACCTTTTTTGACCGGTTAAATGTCCTCAATGAATGTCAGTTTGGTTATAGAGCGGGAAAGAATACAACAAGTGCAGTTCTTAATATTGTTGATGACGTAATTCAAGGTTTTGAGAATGGGTGCTCAGCTCAGATCACAGTGTGAGATCTGAGCAAGGCTTTTGATTGTGTGGATCATGGCATACTAATTGGGAAATTGCAACATCTCGGAATACGTGGGATTTGTCTGGATTTTTTTAGGACATACCTGGAAGACCGTTATCAAATTATTGATGTTGGTGGAAACAGATCTTCTGCTTCATAGAGTTTGGTGTACCACAAGGCTCTGTATTAGGACCTTTGTTATTCTTAGTTATGGTCAATGACCTGCCTTTTAATGTGACTCAGTCAAAAACTATTATGTTTGCAGATGATACATCTTTTCTGACTGTTAGTAATGGTTTTCCTTTGTTAAAAGAAGTTGCAAATGACACATTACAGCAGGCAGTCACATGGTTTAAAGCCAATCATTTTGTAATTAATGAAGCAAAGACACAAAAAGCCCTTTACACTTTGAATCACACATTAAATTCAAGAGATGATTTTGACAAATCCATTAAGTTATTAGGAATACATATTGATCACAATCTTACCTGGAGTGAACATGTCAACTTAGTTTGTAATAAATTGTCTAAAGTAATATATTTGTTAAAAACTTTGAAATTTTATATTCCTGTTAATTATTTGTTAAATATTTATTATGCTTTGTTTCATTCTGTTTTAAGTTACAGTATAATTTTATGAGGAAATCGCTCAAGAATATCTGAAGTGTTAGTACTGCAAAAGAAAGCCATCAGAATAATAACTAATTCAAATGTAAGAGATCACTGCAAACCACTCTTTGTGCAAACTGGAGTAATGACTGTAATTTGTTTGTATATTTATACTACACTTTTGTATGTCAAGAATAATGAATCAAGTTTTATAAGGAATGGCGACATTCACTCTTATAATACCAGAAGTAATTCTAATTTATATATTGAAAGAGTAAGATTGAGTAAAACACTCAAGAGCCACCTTGGCACCGGCATAAGATTGTTTAATCATTATTCAGATTATTTAATATTTAAATTGTTTCATTGTTAATATATTTTATTTTTATTCATGTTTTAACAAGTATGTTTATATTCATTATTTATTTTGTTGTTGGATTTAATATTGACGTATTTTTAACAAGTCTATCATTAGTGACTTAGGTTATGTTTTTTTCTTTTGCATAGTTAATTATTGTAAACCATGACAAGGTCTCATGCACAAATTTTGTAACGTGTTCTTAGACCAATAAAGATTCTGATTCTGATTCTGAAACATTTAACAACTGATGATTCAGTTTATCTTGTGACCACTAGTTTTTGCAGCACTCTAAAGCCAGCTGAACAGTTAAAAAGACTGGCATGCCTCTGATACTGCCACTCAGGTAGTACTGAACCTGTCCCAATTTAGCTCTCAAACAACATGGGACGAGAAGTCTATTCATGTTAAGTGTATATAGTCAAGGCTAATGCATATTTTTAAGGGATGGTAAATTGAAAAAATTTACAGTTTGTTTTTAACCATAAGGACGAGACATAATGAATCCATAACTTAATTGTTGCTCGTTGATGTTTCTTGATGAGGAAAAAAGTAATCAACTAGCTCCTATAGAATATCCATACCATTATTTTCTAGCATTCATAAAAAATGTTGTGACAAACAAGAAATACCCTGGACCATAGGTACGTATAAAAATAAAGACCACCAATTTGCCAAAATTACTATGTTCACAAAAAAAAAAAAAAAAAAAAAAAAAAATGTCTCAAGGAATATTTACACAAGTTTGTAAGTACACCGGTGGTGTTGGTTGATACGCACCAGACATAGCGTGACCATCTCAAGCCGGTAGCCGTAGCGGTGCAGTATGGGCCTCAGCACCTGCGCCAGCGTCTTGCCCTGCTTGGACTTGACGGCGACGGTCTTGCGGTTGGGCAGGTCCAGCCTGAACACGACCCGGTCCTCAACACGCACCTCCTGCGCTCCCAGGACCGAGGCGTCCTCCTCCAGGCCCACCTGCTGCCAAGGCAACACACAACACGCGGTCAGCTCAATAGCGATCGCGGCTCAACTGTTATTTGTGTATTAAGAGTCATCTTCACCTAAATGTTAATATTGGCAATGTAAACAATATGGCTTAACTCTCAGTGACATAGAAGAGTAACTTAATTTTCCTTACTTTCAAGACTTTTTTGTACTAAAACAATTTATTTTTACTAATATAGCCCTAATAGTTATGAAATTTAATCTACAAGAAAACATCCTATACTATCCCAAATTATTTCTTTTAAAATGAGTGCAGCGGTTTAGTGCTGCACTCTCGTTGCAAACTGACTCACTAATGCCTACAATTTATCCCGCTAGGAGCGCACACCGTACAAAACTCTAATACACGTGTTGAGGCTGCCGGTTGTGATAGTTCAGATGGCTAGATTGTAGGCACTTTGACCTAGATTTGTACAACAGTGCAGGTTTGATTCCCTCTCATGTCCAATTCTGACCTGGTGGTGCAACTTTTCTTTTAAAAGGGTTAGATGATCTTCATGGGAGGGCCCACGTAAAATAAACGGTGGCAGGCTTGCGTGGATGTTGACGGGATCGGTTGATTCTTTGAAAGTTGCACCTTGGTCAACTCTTGCTACTCTTTACCATTCATGGTTTTGAAATCTGAAAGATAACCATATTTTCAATCCAAAATGCCCGTTAAAATTTTCTAAATGATGCCATATAACATTTTACTTATATGGCACCATCTGGCCTGTCTTGATTCTATCTGCCCCAAAAAGGTACAGTGGGCATAAATGGGTTTTAACAATAAATATTAAAAAATACTGAACAAAACCGGGACATGCGGGGATATGTTTTCAGTGTTTTTACAGAGGTGAAGATGACTCTTAGGGAAAAAGTGCAACGTTGCTGATGAAAATTATTGGCTTAAGCCATAGTTGACAATTTTCCCAAAGAGAAATAGAACTTTACTTCCGAATTAAACATAAAATTTTCCCCCTACCCACAAAAAATCATCCAGAAAAAAAATTAAAAGGTTTTGATAAGCATTTACTATTGCTATTCATTATGATGGTTATCTAATCTCAAAACTCAGAATGTAAATTGTAGCCAGTTTATAATCATAAGGCATTACAATTACAATCAGGTGGTGGAGCTACAAGATTGCCAGATTCACTGTGTTGCCATAGGTAGTTTTTTTTTAAGCCTGATCCTTCTAGAGAATATGGGGTGGGGGAGAGATTTAAACTGATGGCAAACATGTTCGAGCATCAGATTTCCTTAAATAACGTTTTAAATAAGTTATTAATGTCTTTCACTAACTCCTAGTTAGCTATTATATTTTTAAGCCAAACCTGTGCCTATTTAAAAATAAGTAACAGTTCTAAAGTAAACTGATTAAAAACTAACTGTTACCAGTAATATTGTAAAACTGATACACAAGAGGTTGTGATGCCAGGGATATATATATATATATATATATATATATATATATATATATATATATATATATATATATATATATATATATATATATATATATATATATATATATATATATATATATAGTAATTAAAAAATACTATATGGACTATAGATTGTCAGTTTTATTCTTATATTAAGGCCAAGTACTTGATGTCTCCCCAAGGTAGTAAGAGTAAAACTTTATAACTCTTTACAAGGAGGAAAGTTTGATTTTACAAACCCCTGGGGTAAAAGGTAAAAGCCCATTTTTTTTTTTTTTAGGTTAGTCCTACATAAAATTAAAGTTTATTGATTAGTATTTGTTTGATGGGTATCACTTAATTTAAATTATATCTATTTGTATACACTGCTAGCCTACCACATTGTACTTAGTACATTTGAAATATTTTGGTATCTACCAACATAAATTTAATATACTGATTTCTGATTTAATTTAGTAACTTCAACATGTCTAGGCCTTGGACAAATAAAAACCTGTTTTAGTTAATTATTTCAAAGGAGGCTAGCTACACTTGAAGATTATTAAAGCTGTATTGTAATTCAGGCTTAAGAACTTTCACGATTTTATATATAAGAATAAGATTTCCAAGTAAAGAAAGCAAACAAAATGGACCTAATAAGATATAAAAGAAGTGGCAGGATATATAGATTGAAATTAAGTAACTCCTGATGTTAAGAACAGGATAAAACAATTAATGAATATAGCTGTATAATTACCACAATTTTACTCATAATGTTAAAAAAGGTATCATAAATGGATTTTTTGGAATTAATCAATTTTTTGGATGAAATCAAAGCTAAGGAACTAACTTTGTTAGAGTGTCCGACAAAGACTTGGAAGTTGTTGTAGCGCAGGCCGCGCTTGTCCAGTAACCGTACAACCAGTTGTCCCACCGTCTGCGGCGGTCGTATCTGCACGACGGCCGTCGCTCCATCTGGTAGCACCACTCGACACAGCGCCGCGCTGAGCGTCAGGTCCCATGATGCCAGGGATGAGCGGCTTGAAGATACCGACTCGGCATCCGAGCGGTCGCGATCGCGCGATTTACACCGCGCCTTTCGTGACCACGGCAGCAGTGACTTGCGACGCCGCTCCTCTGCGTCACTGCGTGACTTCTTAAGCTAAACGGGGTAAGAACGAGGGTTAGGACGATTCATTTTTCCTTATTGGTGCTAAGACAAGTAAGAGGGAGGCAAAGCTAATGAAGGATTGAAGAAGTGCTAGAAAATAAAAAATGGGTGAATTGAGCCACGAGATGAGCCACGAATGAGCCATTACCAATAAGAGACTTTCATCAGTTATTCATTTTGCTTGAAATGCCCTTGCTTTGTCTATCAAAATATTATACAAATTTACAGTAAGCTGGTAAATAGGTAAAATTAACAAATATAAATTAGTTTCAACTATATTAAAAAAAATTACACCAAGAAAAAAAATTTTTAACTAAGGAAAATTGTTGGTTGAATTTTAACCAGATTATGATCTCTAGTATTTATAGTTCATCAGACAAATGTTTTGCTTTACTTTTTATCAAGATTTTATACTATTTATGAGGTACTATTAAACAGTTGGTCTAGAATCTTGGAGGAAAAAAATAATTTTAAATATAACTTAATATAACTTAAATATAACTTAAATATAACTTTTTTATATATTAAATTACATCAATTTTTGCCTCTTGGATTGATGGTGACTATAAATAATAATAGGTTACATAATCTTTACGTCTGCAATCCAAATATTTGTCTTCAGATGACTAGTTTCGGGATGTATGTCCCATAAATAATCATCTGGTGTCATAAATGGCACCTTCAATATGTTGAGGCAGAAATAATATTATATTAATAGGCAGGATTCAAGAGGAAGCGTAAAATGGACCGTAAAAATGCCGGATTATCCAGTGGTCGAAGCATCCCAGGCCAGAATATTTACCTTCTACGTTATTTGAATGGAATTGAATTGAACTCGGTTACCTTAGCGTGGGACTGGTGCAGCGGTGTGTCGTGGTGCAGCTGCAGTGCGGCGTCCAGCTTGCCCCGCACCGGCGGCGCCTCCCCGGAAATCTCCCGCAGCAGACACTCCTTGTACAGCTCCGACTTGATGAACCGTGGGTAGCTGTCGAACTTCATCAGGTTGAATATCTGCTTCTGGGCCTGCAAAACACATAAAACATCGATAATCAAGCGTGAATATGTTACGGTCAAACTGATTAATCTTAGTCATTATATAAAATAACCAGCGAATTCAGTCAAAGTAATAAATTAGCGTTGATTTATTACTTCATCCAGCAATTGTAAATAACATACAACAGAGTTTGGTCAATGTGATTAATGGAAAATTATTTATCACTTTATCAAGTAAGTTTACATAATATCTTTTACATCATCCATTGAATTAAAGAATCACCAAGTTGATTGGTTTACCAACCTGGTATGTTAGGTGAGCTCAAATAACTGAGACATTTGGGGGAAACAACCTAGACTAACCTAATACAACCTTTCCCCTACCTGCCTACATCATTGAGTAAAATTATTACATTTGCCTACCCATGGTCGGCTATTTTTTATAATGTCCGATATACAATCTTAATAATAACCAGTCATTGTGTTCGATTAATTCTTTAACTTTTCCATATACATTTGCAAGAATTTTTCATTGCCATGTACAAGTACCAACCATTGTAAAGAAACTTCTTGTGGAGATTTTCAGGCTGAGGAAGACCCTTCACTTACATATAATAAAAGCATCAAGAGCCTAATCAGTTTATACAATCTTTTAGCGAACTTTCAAAAATACGTAATCATATATTGTAGTACCAATTTTGTTTGAATCCATTGTTTTGTTTAAGTCGAAAGTTAGAAAAATGCACAAGATTGAAATCATTTGGAAAAAGCTGCCAGCCTCTTTTTCTCACCCACAGAGACATCCAAATCTTTGCGTGGAACATTTGAGAAAAAGTAAAAGGTAATATGCTACAATTCTGGTGGATGGAACTGATAAAAGCTAAAGAGAGAATACACCAAAGACTTACATTTACTACAAATTAATTAAAAAAATATTACTTTGAAAACCAATATTATGGTGTGGCAAATTTTCAATATGGAATTTTTTGGTACAGTATAATGGGAATTAATTTCCTTATGGTTTGTTTAGTGACAAAAGTAATGTTTCATTTAAAAAAATAAACTGAAGCCCTAGTTTTTTTATTTGACTTATTTTTTATTTTTTATAAACCAGAAAACTTTGAACTAGTTTGAAATACAGCTTATGCAATTGAAGCTATTATTTAAAAACAATTGTGGAAGTTTTCTAAGCAAATGCCCAGGTATTGTTTTTATGATTAAAAATAAGTAGCATTAAAAGTAAGAAATTAAAAATCCCTTTCTAATAAAAAAATAAGTTCTATTGGTATATGAGCATAAAATTAAAAGTTAAACATCCATTTGAATTAATATTAGTTATGTGGGTTTTTATGGGGGTGGTTGTTGATATAATACAGATAACATACAGGTAACATTTTTGGGTGATTTACTGTTTCAGTAATAATCTTCAACAACAAGAAAAGAAAAAATGGACTTTCTAAAATCAGCTAACTTGTATCTAGTCCCCCACCTGAATGAACAGTGTGGGCTCGGCAGCGTTGAGCTCCTCCGGGGTGACCTGCCGCGCCTGCGAGTCCACGTTGACCGGCTCAGCCGCGCCCACCGCCAGGTGCTTGTCGAAGATGTCATGCGCCGCCTCACGCCGGGCAGCCGCATCCTCCAGCCACCGATACCGCTCGCACGCCACCCAGAAGTAGATGTTCTCGTGGCTGAACTCTTTCTTCAGGAACTCCTACAAAATTCGTTTAGATGAATTTTTTATCGACAACTGTTGCAATAAGCACTGATAATTATATTACAAAATATCATAAAAACTACATTACTAAATCAAATACAAACCTTCACACAAGAAGATCATTATGATACAGGAATCACTTTATAGGTTCCTAAAGTAGTGTCGTTATAGAAGTTATGCAATCCTCACGTCGGCAAATTTTTTAATTATGATTCATGTTTCAGTTTCTTAATGTGCCTAACCTCAAAAGCTCTTATATATAATGAACTTTTGTCAGCCTTAAGGTGCGGCTACACATAGCAGGAAAGGACATGGAAAGGACACTGACGGGACACGGACAAAATTCTGATGGGGTGGCTACACATATCGGGACACGGACAAGACATTTCTGAGTCGGAAGGCTGCGCGCGCAGCCGTCAGACGTCGGAAGGTTGCGCGCGCAGCCGTCCGACACGGCTCATCCCGCCGGCCGCCACACTCACTACACTGAGCTACCGTTATCATTTTCTGATAGTGTCGGAAGGGGTGGCTACACATACCAGGACGGGACACGGACAGGACACGACAGTGGCGGATGAATGCTCGTTTGGCGATCCATCCGACACGACAAATGTCCTGTCCGTGTCCTTTCCGTGTCCTTTCCTGCTATGTGTAGCCGCTCCCATTTGATAACACAGGGAGCATTCATCAGAAACTGTCCTGTCCATGTCCTTTCCGTGTCCTTTCCTGCTATGTGTAGCCGCACCTTTAGTCAATAACAAGACTACAAGATCGTGCCACAATCATCCTACACTCATCTCTCCTTCATATTCAGGTTAAAATACCCACTATGTGAGGTCCCTGTCTCAAAATAGAGATTTAGTGATTTCATAAAATTGGGAATTAATTGAGGTAAATCTAATAGATACATTTGTTATTTTTTGTTAATTAATTTGTCTTCTAGTGTTAAATTTGTTGATGTGAATACAAACTAAACAAGCGGATAAGATAATATTAATGTAAGGATATAACTAATTTCAAATGAATAACTCTAAAAATCCAATAAATTTTTGGTAAGGCCTTTCGTTGTCAAAGATAACATCATCAGATAAGGGTCTGATAATGTTATCTTTGATAACGAAAGGCCTTACCCAAAATAAAAAAAAATTAATGGACTATTTGGAGTTTTTAATTATTTGAAATTAGTTACATTTAATTCCAATAAGAATAGCTTGGTAAAATGTAATGTAAGGACTTTTAAATTGGTAAAATGTGGTTTACACATTATATATCATGGTTTTTTTAAATTAATTTCAAAATAGTTCTTTGTCCCCTATACATAAAACACAAACTTATTTAGTAGTAGTAATCCTTACTCATAATAATGTCCATAAGAAAGGTGGCAGTGCAAAGATGCACATTGCACAGTTATTTTTAAATTTTTTGTTACAATTAATTAACAAGTGTTAGAGCTAGAGAATTGTAATTGTGCTAAATTTAAACACTGTAGGCTAGCACAATGGTTAGTCGAAAATTACAATAACAAATTAGTTAAGGCTTATCTTTTAAACAGGGTGAGGCAGAGATAATATATTTTAACGTTGTTAAAAGTTTAACCAGCCAATGCGTTATCTGACTACACTGTCTAGTCGTGAGGCTGCCAATCATGAGGGAGTCTACTGTAAATATTTAGACTTGGTATGACTATTTAAACATGCATAGTTAAGACAAAATGGACTTCAAATATATATAAAACAATTACTTAAATTATTTCAACTTACAGCAAAGGTCTGAAGACCATCAGGATCTTCAAGAAGTTTTTCGAAAGATGAAGCCCAGCATGACACGCCCTCTTCTGGGTCCTCATGCTGAAACGACATATTAGTGTTAATGATACTGCTTTCACAATAACATAAATCATACAACAAATATACAGTGTGATTGAAAAGTCCCGGAACGGTGAAATATATTTTTCATTATTATAGATGAAGTTTTTTTTTTTTTTTTTTTTTTTTTGAGGGAGAGGCGGAAAAATGCATTACGCACACAGGTGGCCAGCCTGTAGTGTGGGGCTCCCCTAAAAAACGGGTTTACCCACTAAAAAACCTCCTCTACTCTTTAGGAATCTAACCTGGAATTGTTTATCACATTACGTCAGGCTAGGCCTAAATTTGGCTTACACCCGTGGGGCTCGCTCCTTATCCAGCCGCTCGATCAAGGGATCTGGGCCACTTCGCGGTCCAGATCGGTTTTCTTTTCCAGGAGGATGCCCCGGACGAACTGTGACAAACAATCCCAGTTGCCCTCATCCTCCAAAATCTTTTGGCAGACCGAGTCCACCGAAAATGCACCAAAGATTTGTGTGGTCTCCAGGCGGGGCCCTTCCCAACGGGGACAGCGGAAGAATGTGTGTTCCGCATCGTCGGGAACACCCGGGCAATAAATGCAGTCCGGTGAACCGGTCTTTCCCATCCGGTTCAGGTACGACCGAAAATAGCCGTGACCTGTCAAAAATTGGGTCAGGTAGTAGTCCACCTCCCCATGCCGCCGTACCACCCATGGTTGGACCTGCTTGATAAGTCGCGCAGTCCATCGTCCTCGGGTGTCGTGCTCCCAGCTGTGTTGCCACTGCTGGAAGGTTCGGGAGCGCTCTTCTGTTCTTGCCGTGTCCTTGCCGATCCCGCCTTGTCTCTGATAAATCGCTTTCCTCTCCCCTGCCAAGAGCTTGACAGGGATGACTCCGGCGACCACCAGGACGGCAGGCTCGGACACTGTCCGGTAGGCGGAACACACCCTGAGCGCAGCTTGACGCTGAACCCGGGCGAGTCGCAACCTGTAGCACTCCTTATCTAGAGCGCCTGCCCACACCTCTGCCCCGTAAAGAAGCACGGACTGGACCGCGGACATCAACAGACGTCTTCTGCTGGATCGGGGACCCCCGACATTGGCCATCAGCCTACTAAGGTAAGTCACTACCTTGGCGGCCTTGTCCGCCGTACGGAAGATCTGATCCCTCCAGCTTAACTTGGTGTCCACCATAACCCCGAGGTATTTGGCGGCACGAGTTGATGTGACCACCTCCCTTCCCACTCGAAACGGGACGACGGTGTCGATCCTCTTCTTCGTAAGAATCACGATCTCCGTCTTACTGAGAGCAAGTGAGAGACCGTGATCGGACATCCAGTTGTTGACCACCCGCATAACTCGGTTCAACTTCAGTTGGGCCAGCTCAACGTTGCGTGCAGCAATGAGAGCTGCGACGTCATCGGCGTACCCAACCAAAGTGGTTTCCTCAGGCATCTCGGACCTCAGGAGGCTGTCATAGGCAACGTTCCAGAGATCCGGGCCGAGTATTGAACCTTGTGCGGCACCAGAAGTGACTTCCATCGTCCGCGTTCCGTCCCTCGTGTCATAAATCAGGCTTCGAGAGCGTAGATAATCCTCGATGAGCCGCAACAGATATGCATGTATACGAAAGGTGTTGCGAAGCGCATCCAGCATATCGACCCACCTCGCCGAGTTGAAGGCATTCTTGACATCAAGCGTAACAAGAAGCACTACTCGGCGGGAGAAATGGTTGTGGCTCTCGGCTCTCTCCACGGCTCTCTGAACTTCGGTGACAGCGTCGATCGTTGACCGTCCCTTTCTGAAGCCGTACTGACGGGGGCATAAGTCCCCGGCAGCTTCCACGGCAGAAGTCATCCGGGAACGGATCAGCTTCTCGAACAGCTTCCCAGCCGTGTCCAACATGCAGAGAGGCCTGTGGGACGACGGCAGCTCGGGATCACCTTTGCCCTTGCTGATCAGTACAAGCCTGGCTGTTTTCCAGGGAGCCGGAAACACCCCTTCTACCAAACAGGCATTGTACATTCTCAACAACAAGTCAGCGTTGATTGAAAATACTTTCCTTAAAGCCTTACTGGGAATCCCATCCGGGCCAGGAGCCTTGTTGCTCTTCAGGGAGAGAACGGAGGTTTCCAGCTCCTCGAAAGTGAAAAGTGGAACGTCCTCTACCCGTCCGAAGTCAACCAGCGGTCGCTGTGGATGTTCAGGAAACAACGCAGCGACGATCCTCCCCATGGTGGCGCCCTCCATGATGGAAGGTGGAGAGCGGGCGCCGAGTTTCTGTGTTACAAGTTTGTAACCCAGGCCCCACGGGTCGGAATCAACGTCGTCACGAAGTCTCCTCCAGCTATTCGCCTTGCTCCTGTTGATCGCCCGGCGGAGAGATTTTCTCGCAGCTTTATAGATAGGCCTCCGACTTACGAACTCTGTCTGCGGGAATTCTCGCTCTAGTGGCGGCTCGTCTAGTTCTTAAACATGTTCTTCTGAGTTCCGCAATCTCTTCAGTCCACCAGTAAACGGGTTGTTTGTCGCGTCGGGGTTTCCTTCGCGGCATAGACTGGTCGCAGGCCGAGACGATAAGTTCCATCGTGGATGTTACTAGTGCCTCGGCTCCAGCCTCACCAGGATTCCCCTGCGCTCCCCGAGAGATGACTTCGGTGAACTTGACCACGTCCAGTTTGTTGGTGTTCCACCGGCGTGGCCCTTCCCGAGATGCGGAAACTCGACGATTTGCCTGATCATGCAGGTCAAACACGATGTATTGGTGGTCGCTACCCGTGTAGTCCTCCACAACTACAGGGAGGGTGGGGGAAGCCCCTGATGTAGTGAGACCTGTTAAACTTGTGCTCCTCATTTTTCTGAAATTTCTACAGTAAATCCTACTTTTTCTATTCAGTTTTTCATATATAAATATTCAGTTTTTTACTCTGTGTTAAAGTGCAGTTCTGGTTTTTCCATTTACATAACCGTTTATTAAATATCAAGCTTTTTCCAAATAATATTTTATGAAAACTCAGGATCGTGCAGATAAGAGATAAGATGGGACCAGTGATAAGGCTGTACAAGGAAAGTGAGTGAGTTGACCTTTGACTGGGAAGGCATGGCATGCCGCTGAACTTCCATCACAAGACAGTTTGTTTGTAAACAACTGGAGTTTGAACTATAACTGATAAGGCTTTATCACTTTGAGGCTATTGATCACCTTCCTCCTGGAATTGCATATTTTACCTCTCAGATAACACCTTATAGGTGTCTGTTTTATTCATATCAATTACATTACTATTCATATTCAATACTACTGTATTACTATATATAGGTAAAACAAGCCTGCCACTTGTCAATCATCTATGTTTACATTTAAGGATTAACTCACCCAATAACTGGCTACAATACTAGATCTGCTTACCGTACTAAATTTATATGGTTAAAATTATTTTTGTTGATTATTTATTTGCACATTAATTAAGATGGATGTTTCCCATAATGATTCTGAAGAAATTAATTCCAACTTACCTAAAGGTTGGGTCAGAGAAGAAAGACTGAGGAAAAGTGGTCTAAGTAAGGGGAAGGTTGATATCTATATTAAATCGCCAAGGGGTAAATTATTTCGTTCTAAAAAAGAACTTCAGACTTATATTAAAGAAAAAAATCTTCCACTGAATATTGAAGATTTTAGCTTTACACAAAAAAAGAAGAATAGTGATAATTCCTCCTCTTTATGTAGCAATGAATCTTTAAGTCAGGAGTCAATCAACTCCTCTTCCTCAATCAAGACAAATGAATCCTTAAGTACACAAACAAACAATAATACAACAGCAGTCAGACCCTCCTCAAAAACAGAAATTTCATCTGATGTTAACTTAACCAACACTATCATAAATAAGAAAAATAAACTAAGTAATGAACTATTAAGTAAACAATGGCTATCTGATGACACAATTAATGAATACCTCCAAATGATTAGTAATAGATTTCTACTAAATAAATCATGTATTATTCTGAATCCATTGATCGTCCATGCAATAAAAAACATTGAGGACTTCAGCTATCTACTGGAACCTTTTGATCTACAGAATAGTAATTATTTAATACTGCCTGTAAATGATTCTGAGAGTCTAGAGGAGGAGAGTGGAACTCACTGGAGCTGTTTATTGTATGACAAAACAGCAAATGTTTTTTACTACTTTGATTCTTTTAATAATTACAATCTTCAGTCAGCCATAAAGGTTGTGAAAAAACTTACAGGTTATTTAAATGGAGAATCATTAAAAGCGACCCTCACTCCTGTATCTTGCCCTCAACAGCCTAACTCCTACGACTGTGGAATCTTCATATGCTGGTTTATTGAATCTCTTATTGAGGACATAATATCCAATAATGGAATAAATCTTGATTTTTTCCAAAGGGTAACCCTAACAAACTCCGACCTTACAAAAATAAGATGTCTAATGACGTACTTTTTACTGAATAATCCCAGTTTTACCGATGATATATTTTATTCTGCTATGATTGAAAAACCTGGGAAATTGGTCACCTATTCCCCAAGAAATGATGAAACTCATCAGGTTACCACACAGTTGAACATGGATTTTGACACATGGAAAACTGTTAAAACTAGCTCGAAAATGAGACAAGAACAATCAAATTTGCAACCCACACTTACGATCCAGAACAGATTCCTTGCGCTAAAAGAAGTTGAAAGTGATCCCAACCCAACTTTACTGGTAGAAAACAATGATAATGAAACTGTGGGCCAGACACTAAAACACCAGAAAAACAACCCAAAACCTAATAAAGAACCAACATTGCTGATGGGTCCACAAATAAAAATTACTTTTTGCTCAGATAGTCAGGGCAGAGATATATCAAGTAAAATTGAAACAATAAGTGCAGGGAAAATTAAGGCTTTTGGTTATATAAGAGCAAATACTACTTTAAACCAAGTAATTGATTCCTCCTACATTGAAGAAACAACTCCATTGGTAATAATTGGTGGTTCCAACGACTCCCTCAACGTTAACTTTAGTGACATATATGCCAAGATGGAAGGTAAACTCAAACTACTCAGCGAGAAGAGACAAGTGTTCATTTCCACAATCCCAACTAGGTTTGACAAACCACTGGACCATATTGTGAATTCTGACCTAATTTTAGTAAATCATTACATAATAGAAATAGCATCAAGGATAAATAATGTACAAGTGA
This sequence comes from Neoaliturus tenellus, assembly GCA_030545055.2. Lineage (NCBI taxonomy): Eukaryota > Metazoa > Arthropoda > Insecta > Hemiptera > Cicadellidae > Neoaliturus > Neoaliturus tenellus. The sequence goes on from JAQYXR010000826.1 coordinate 53,762, forward strand.
TAGACCTAAACAAGCTTAAGCGACTGCACTTCACACAACATGGCCTCCACTTAAATAATCGAGGGAAAACAAAGGTGGCACGCATTATTATTGATTCGGTTATGAAACGGTTGAATTCCCACCCTGTTGGTGATAATAATACAAACATAACTGTTACAGAGCTGCATATGTCCAAACTAATAAAGAAATACAAAGGAGATAAAAATGTGGGTTTTGCCCACAGCATCTCAGCTGATTTCGAAGACCCGCGCCACATGTCCGCTGGTGTTGCTGTGGTTTTCAAAAAACATTTTGGCAAACCTGAACCAGCCCAATGCCTAACAAGACACTTAGCCCTACAGGAGAATCAAAATGGTGCAAAAATCTACAGTCTAATCACAAAAGGCCAGTACTACGGAAAACCTGTAAATGCTGACTATGACTTGGCTTTTCAAAACTTGACGGAGGATTTTAAACAAAGAAGACTTAGTCATCTGATTTGTTCGCCAATTGGGTGTGTAAGGGACAAGATAGCGCTGAATCACTTTATTACCAACTTGAGAAGATTTCAGCATGAAACCGGTGCATCTATCACTATTGTGTCTTATTACCAAGAATCGTACAGGCAGTTAAGAAATGGCTATTCCCATAAAGATTTTCAAAACAAACTCGAAAAACTTATTCTACAGCTAAAATCCTACAACACTCCA
>JAQYXR010000827.1:0-54442 GCA_030545055.2 Neoaliturus tenellus
TTACCCCCGCCGAAACTGCCCCAGTGCATCCCTATGCCTCCCCTACGCTTCCGCACCCTCCATGCTTGTGTACCCTCATGATCGCCGTTCCTCCCTGTACCTCTATGTTGGCCATGCCTCCACCGAGCCCCTCATGCCCCCTGTCTCCAGTGCCACCAACACCATTCGTACCATTCGTGCTCCCATATCCCCGAACTCCCCTGTAGTCCCCATGGTCCCCTGCTGCCATCCCCGCCGTCCCTCCCCGTACCTCCGTGCCCTCCTGTGCCCCCCGCCATTACCCCTATTTCTCCCATGACTCCCCCGTGCCCATCATGCCTCCTTACGCTCCGTGCCACCGACATCCCTCGTACATTGATTATAGTCTATTTTGTCTGTTCGTCAATGAAGTAGAACACTGATTTATATATTTTTAGTTTTCGCACACTATAATTTAAATTAATAAATCCCCCTCTTTATGGATTAACGGGCGTTTTTGTTTTCCTACGACCTACGTAAAGAAAAAAAACAGAGAATGGATAAAACCAAAACAAAATATTCCTCATACGGAGGTTATCCAATGTTAGTAGTTTACGTATAATGATTCAGTCGAAAATAAATAAACACTCAACAAAAAGATTCAACTCTTCAACTATATCTATTAATAGCCAATATAAAGCAGTAAAGTAATAACTAAACAACATTCACTGAGTAAAGACAATTAACCATTATATCAACCATGCCACGTCTAATATAATTTTAACTTTTTTTTATTTTTTATACTGAATATACATGTCATTCTACTCCTATTTCCTTAATGAAATAGATGGGGTCACGAAGATGAAATCTCCTGTGGATCCATAATCCGTTCATGACTATTATTGTTCTCCTTTTTTATAGTGCATTTCCAATTTTTTTAAAGGTATTAACTATGCAGTTATCTTAACTCAAAATATCTGCTCAATAACCAGCTGAGTTTATAATAAAACACTGGAACATCTGCTTAAACACACGTGTAAATCTAAAAATCTTCTTCCCATTAGATTAACATTGGAACTTCAAGATCCAATGGGCGAAGCCCAGGTAACTTTTGAAAATTCTGGTATTTTTCCTTGCGTCCTTGGAACTCAAGCTTTAAAATGAGCCATCATACGTTACCCTATCTTTATTCCAACTCGAGATATTTCGTGGGGACCGATTCGCTTACGGAATTATATATATAGATTATTGATCTGCATGCAAGTGATGCCAGTTGCGCCTTTGCTCATTGTATTTCCGCTGATTTTACCAGTCACAAACATATGAGCAGAGGAGTAGCTACAGTTTTCAGGGAAAAATTTGGTAGACCCTACCAGTCGGATTACTGTGGAGATAACTTGACTTACCAAAAATCTAAACAAGGTACAACGGTTTACAGCCTAGTAACAGAGGAAAAGTATTACCAGAAGTCTACAAACTTTCAAATTTACTCACACTATTATGACTCTGATTTTCAACAACTCACTAGCCATTTTAAGAGGAACAATTTGAAAACACTTATCTGCTCCCCCATGGGATGCGTTAGAGACTGGGTTTCACCTCACCATTTCATGAAAAATTTACTTAATTTCCAAAAAAAGACTTCAGCTTCAATCATAATTGTTACCCTTGATGAAATTACCACAGAAATGTTCAGAAATGGAATGTCTTTTAAAGAATTTGTGGACTGCATTAAAGAACTGATTTCATCCTCGCAATTTGCAATAGCAGCCTCTGGTGTCACCTCGCCTCTGAGTAAACAACCCCTATCAAGCCAGTCCCCGACCATCATGACCAGCGAGCCTAGCGAGCAGCTGACCAGTCCACCGCCTCATCTGGTACCTGGCCATTGCAGTTATGCGGAATGTGTCTCCCTCAACACTAGTGCAGGGAAGTTCATAACAACATAAATTTTTCTATTAATTTTAGTTTTTGCCCACCATATTGGAAAGAAGTTAATATATGCGTAAATTATATATTTAGGAAAAAAAATGTTCTCAAAACATGATTCTAAGACATTTTTATTCTTGAGGATTTTTATTTTACTCAATGGTTTCGGAGATATGGATAGATAAAGTTTGTCCCATGTTATTCTTATGGAACTAAAAATGAACTTAAATTGCCTCTAGCCCCCTAACCGTTAGGTTTAGATAAAAATGTCAAAAAAAGAAGTCTTAAAACTACATGAAAATTTCAAAAACACCATAAAATGTAGGGTATTCTATAAGAAATTTTAAAGTTGGTCGCCATAATGGAAAAATGGCGGGAAATTTTGAAAAGTGAAATACATATCTGAAAGCAACATAAAAAAGTAAAGGGAGTCCCCCATAAGAAGTATACTGTCAGATATAGTATAAAAAAGTTAGCTATTCTATCACTTTAGGAAACTCACCCGGTATAATAAAGATGTCATCCACAAATTAAATTTGAAATTTTCCCACTAGAATAACATTGGAATTGGATTGAGCATTTTAAACATCTGTTAGTGTACAGTTGCTAACATGTGTGGTTTTTGGTGTTTACTGATATTTAGGCGGTGTCCTAGCTGGGCGGCGAAATTCGGACGGCGTTGCGTGCGTGCGAATTTGCCGGCCGGTGGAAATTACAAACGCACTGAGAGCAATGAATACAGAGACTTATATTCATTGCTGAGAGGCATGGGAGTGTCCTAGCTGGACGTGCGTTGCGTTGCCGCCGGTGCGTTGACGCTGGTCGTTGCGGCGAAAAGACAAGCATGTTTGTGTTTGGACGTCCGTGCGGCAACTGCGTTACTGCGTCTAGTGCGTCAGTGCGTGTTTGGCTGTCACGGGAGACGGGTCTGATAGGCAAAATTATAGCCAAATTTTATTAAACTATCATGTACTGAAATTTTAAGACTTTTTTATTCTTTGGTATTTTTATCTACATATAACGGTTAGGGAACTAGAGACAATTAAAGTTCATTTTGGTTTAGTTTTAGTAAGAATAACATGGGACGAACTTTATCTGCCATATCTCCGAAACCATTCAGTAAAATAAAAAATACTTAAGAATAAAAATATCTTAGAATTATGTTTCGAGAATATTTTACTCGTAAAAATTATCATTTACGCATAAATTAACTTCTTTCCAAATAGGGGGAAAAATTTAAAATGTAAAAAATTAATGTTAGGCCTATTATAAAAATGTTCTTAAAACATCAATGTGCTTGTGAACTTAGTTACTTATTGCGACTTACGGTAGCAGTAAATAATTAATTATTTATATTCAAATACAACTTTTTAGTGAAGATTTTGAAGGCCTACTTACCTCAACGTCAAGAATGAGCCTTTCGTCAATAGAAATATGCCGCATAATATTTAGTAACCTAAAGGAATTCCTTCTTCTTCAAGTCACTCACAACAAAGTCAAAAGTGTCAATTAATTGATATCCTAGTATAATTATATAGTAAACTCAGGATGCTCCCTTAACTTATGATAGAAATGGTGAAAATCACCTAATTCCTCTCTTTCTCTAAAAATATCATTAATTGGAGATCTAGTATCTCTAGCTTTTAGCTTCAAATAAGCGTAGGTAACTGTCAAGTAAATAAAGTTTTCGCTAACTTGCGGACTGCAAGTTTTCAATCACCCAATACTACGCAGCTAATGAGGGCTCTCGACTGCCACCGCCGCACGAACGCATTGCCGCAGACGCAGTCCCACTGCGGACACCCTTTTGGTCGGTCGTCCGTGCGTCAAACGCACGCAACGCCGGTGCGAATTCTCGCCGCTCAGCTAGGACGCCGCCTTAAACATCTGTTAGTGTACAGTTGCTAACATGTGTGGTTTTTGGTGTTTACTGATATTTACAATATTGGATTTCGTCAGATGTCATTGATTTAGAAATAAAAGTAACTTTTGTATTGTATCAAACTGAATAACACTAATTCACATTATTGAACATGACTTGACTTATTTTTTACTGTACCAAACAAAACTTATGTAGGCCCAAATAACACAGAGTTTGACGATTGAGTTGAAGACTGATTCGGTTCCCGTGCTTGTTATGTTTTGTATTTATTGATGAGAAAATTTGATTAGATAAAAAAAATGTGGAAAGAGCTATTGAGGGAAAGGCACAATGGAGAGTGTTAGATTACACTGCAGCTACCATACAATGGAGAATTACAATTGCAAGGTTTACAAGAATCCTGTTTTAGAATAAAATAATTAAGATAGTGACAAACTCTAAACACCTTAAATAGTAGGAAGACATATCCCTCCCTATCTCTAATAATGTAAAATTTTTAGATACATTTCCCGTAAAAGTTACATAGCTGTTTGAAATTACTTTTCTCGATTTTAGACTGAAGTTTTTTAAGTATTTTGGTTTAAGTAATGAAAAAAAAAAAACAAACAATAGATGAGTACTTTTTATTTTCTTTAATATGACACCTCAATTGTAACTCTGCAAAAACAAATAGTAGAAGAGAAAACAGTATTCTCGCAAACCCAGCATTTGGGTGGAGTGCTGGGAAAGATTGTTATCAAAAATAAAAACACAATATTTTAGAATTTTAAATATGCTATTTGAAAATATGTAACACGATAATAACAAGATAAATGACAAGATTTTATAAAATACAAAGTTGTAAAAAGGCTTATGCAAGACGCTTTACTTGTTACAAATAGCCAAAATGCTTATAATATTATAAAAGAATAAAAGCAAAAACGGATTTTTACAAAAAAATAATATTAAGGATTATAGTATGTTGCCAAAGGTACAGTCAGCAAGTAACAACATTTTAATCTGCTGAAGTTCTTCTCCTGAACACAGCTTATAGTCGGCAATCGTTGGGGCATTAACAATGAAAAAATTGATACACAACATATTTAGTACCTACTTAACATAATTTACAAGATCCAGGTTCCAGGACTTAAACAATACTTACAATACTTCAGTGTATTTAATCACTGAAGTAGACAATACTTTAGAGCTAAAAATAATTAAAAGAAAATCAGTTTATTGTTTTACTACAATGATTTCTATTTTGGAATGTCTAATGTTAACAATATCATCAACCAATGGCTCTGGAAAACTTACATTTCACTGATGCATACCCTACAATATCATCTTGACAAGTACAGAAAATGTATAGCCTACACTTAAGACTGGCTATTGTGCAGGAAAGAATGATAAACATGTATGCTTGAAAAATTCAGAACTGAATACATTAGACAGTGCAGTCCTACACGACCCGGTAGTTTTTGAAGATCCAGAAATGTCGCATCACATCTGGAAGTGACAATCTGTCCTCAGGTCTGTATTTCAGGAGCTTTGATATCAAATCCTTTGGCCCAGGATTTATGAATGATGGGTAGCGTACCGCAACTTCAACTATTTTCTTGAATGTTTCTTTTGAATCAGCACTTTCGAAAGGAGGTTTTCCGACCAAGAATTCATAACACAAAACACCCAGACACCAGTTATCAACTCTCTCATTATATTCTTTACTTTTCACCATTTCTGGGGGGAGATAGTCGAGAGTTCCACACATTGTCTTACGGCGTGACGAGGGAGCATGCACTGACCACCCGAAATCAGCAAGCTTAATATTACCATCTGCAGTCATTAACAGATTCTCTGGTTTAATGTCTCTGTGAATCACTTTATTTTGGTGACAGTAGTGAAGGGCGTCAGCAACTTGAAAAGTGTATTTTGCAGCAGTTTTTTCTTCAAATCTTTTGTGAGGTTGCTTTTGGAGGTGTTTGTAAAGTTCGCCACCAGCTGCAAATTCAAGAACCAAAAATATGTGCTTATTGCTAGTGAAGTAAGTAAGCATCTGTAAAACATTTGGGTGTTTTAAATGACTTTGGATTTCAATTTCACGTATAACCTGATGCTGCATATTACCCTTTATTAGTTCTGATTTAAAGAGCATTTTCAAGGCAATAACTGCATGAGAAGTTTTTTCTCTCGCTAAGTAAACTCTTCCAAACTTTCCACGTCCCATTGGAGCACCAATTTCAAATCATCGATGGTCCATTTATATGTTGCACCATTTCGGCTCAAGATGTGTTTCTCCATTTTAGACATCATACAAATTACCTCTTCTTTTAAGTCCTCTGGAACATCCTTCGGTAACTCCACTAACTGGAGACGGTTGATTTCAGCTGTTGCCATCCTAAAAAATAATAAAGAATATTATTTAGGAAGGCATCACTTAGTTCATAACAAGAGTAAACCTCAATTCACGAGTAAAGACCTACACTCATGGGCACTTATGGGTCTAATGCTAAAATCTGCAACCAAATTAAAGAACAAAACAAAATGGCGCCACTGAGATTGGGCAAATAATTCTGAAATACCAACCAAACTGTAAATTAAAATTATTTTCTTCCAAACTCTGATCACTTGTTGCATCTTGCTCCAATGGCTAGGTATATTTGTTTTTAAATTTGATTATTGTTTCTGTAGTAATGGCGCTACCATTTTCCTAAACAGTCTTCATAAGAAGTTAATTAAATTTATGGGAATGTAGCTTATTTTATTTCCCATCTTGAACAAAAGATTAATGTGGCCGGGCTATCCTGTTTTAGGTTGAAGAGAATATTCACGACTTTAGTTGAAAAGTATAGTTTAGTTAATGGAGGTAGGCCCTACTCATTTTGATGACACTAACTTGCACCCAGCTAAAGCTAAAGAAAGAGGATCTGACAAAACTATGATATTAACCTTAGTTTTCTTATACTGTTTCATTTGGTGATGGCAAAACCAAATCAAATTTGCTGAAAAATAAATTTTTACCATTTGATAGAATTACATCAATTTTTCGAGACAATAATAGTTTAAAATTGATTCTTCCCTTAAAAATATTGATTTTAAAATCAGGTGGGAAAAAGACAAAGAATTTTACCTCAGTATCAGCATTTTGTAAAATCCAAACTTTAGTTTTAAATTTCAATATTTCAAATCGAGGAAATCAAACAATATTTTCATTGAAATAAAATTAACTCGAGTTGTTTCTCAGTCTCACATGTTTGGTCGTATTCAGGGCCGGATAAAAGCCCCCCACACACGATCGAGCAAGTTGGGCAAGCCGTTGGGTTGGAAGTCAGGTTGGGTGTCTGGTTGGATTTGTTGTAACAGCTGATTTACACCATTGTTTTATGGAAACCGCGGATGCCGGTAAACAGTTGATCAACAATGTAAGCAACAAAACATGAAACACAAAATGAAAAACAGCTGATTTACACCATTGTTGCACCACATGCTAGAAGCATCCTCATTATTAGCATTTCAGGGTTGCTTATTAATCACATTTTTTATAATTAAATAATTATTATGATAAATAAATACGCCATATTTGGTATTTTCGTGATCAGAAAAATTATTTCTTTTTTATGATGATGAAAAAAATACATACTTGCATTAAAAATAATCAACTTGTCTAAAATATATCAAAAACCGTTTAGTTTTAATATTCAGAATCTACATAAAATTTCAGTAAAGTTTTATCTAAAAAGTTTTTTTGTATTTCAACAAATAACAAAGTTAAAGGCAAAAGACGTTTTGAGCAAAAAACAGTTTTTCGAGCACAGCGAACGAATCAGTTAAAATATCTGGGATTTTTTCACATCATTTTGTTCAGCTTATAATTCCGCACTACTTTGCTAATTTGACCATTCCTGTAACTTTTATAGTTTGCGAGATCCCAATGGTGAGCATAAAAAAATGAACACACTGTATATATATATATATATATATATATATATTTAGGGAACCTAGGCACTAACCGGTCCTACCCACAAACCAGGCAGTTTCCAGTCCGATTTTAATGTTAATTATAGCATCTTCTGATTTATTAAACATTTGTTTTTTGTTATATATGTACTAACTTTTACCTTCTGATTCTATATATATCTTTGTAATTGCTATATAGAGCAATTTTGGCACAAGCCGGTCTGTTTATCTAAAAGTGGCACTTCCAAATCCATATAGAGTTTTCTAGCTGGAAGTCATAGCCTAGTCCATGGAGTAGTGGGGGAAAGCGGTATTTGATTGGTTAAAGCGAATGAGGGGAAGGGACCGGGATGAGACCTACGTCTAGAATACTCCTATATAAAATGGAATGTATTTAGTACTACACACTACAATTGGCTATGTTTTCAATCTCTTTACTTAAAGCAAATTAATTGATGCGGTCCCTAAAATATCTTAGCCTATATGTAAAAAACAAAATACTAAGAATTGTTAGTCCATAAAATTAAACAAAACCTGATAGCATTGAACTATTAAAATGGTTATTTAATGTAAATTGTAACTGAGCACAGACACTTCTTAGTCTGATTGATGAACAACATTTTAAACCATAGTGCAATACTTAAGTGCGAAAAGATTCCGTTACATTCCATGTCGGCGATCCTTGTTCACATTTTATAGGATTCAAGGCCGCCCACACTTGTTCACGTTTAAAGTAACTAGCCACCAGTACAGTTGCTGCTGAATGATGACTAAATAACTCATAATAAGCTAATTCTTTGGCATTTTTGTTAATTTAGTATGCAGACGAATCATCCAACAGGCAAGGATAATTTTGGAATAAATCAATAAACGATATAATCTCTTTGCCCGACCACTTGGTGCTGTCAACCATATTCACTGTTAATCACAAAAAAGTATAAAATACAGTATAACGAAACTAAACGCTGTAAACCCTGAAACAGTGCATAAAACCAACTAGACGCGGCGTGCTAATTAGCCAGCCGCTTGTGAGCTACTGGGGATTCACATTGGCTGGATGGCACCAGCGAAGTGATCACGTGACTGCCAGCGGGGAGTATAGCAGCGCTAAAAAGTTAAATATGACCAGCTTACGATTTCTGCTAGTAAACACCAAGATGACTATAGTGCCACGTGAGCTACATCCCATAAGAGCAATGGTGTCACTTTCTGGGATATCCGTGGATGTCGCCACAGAGTCTTTGTTGGTTAAAAAATATTAAAAAAAAACCAACATTTTACTCTTTGTTACCTGCAAGTGTTGCTAACGCTGCAGGAAACAACAATCGTTCTCGTTTGCGTTGGAGATATTTCGTCTCAACTACTAAAATAAGGAATTTCAAAGCAAAGTAGGATAGAATTTATGGTTTTAGATTTACCTTGAAAATTGTTAATTTGGTCATTACCTAATGGTTTGTTATTAACTAATAATTCAAATGTAAAATAGAGTATAATATGGTGTCGTTAGGATAAATATTGTACTCGTGGCAAGACTGCTTCATTCTCTTTTTCAATAAGCTGTGTAATGGTAAATATTATTACGTAACTTGACTTCCGTTTAAAGTTGACGCTTCATATCCGGAACACAAAACATAGCTATTCAGCTGACCTTAGGAAGAAGTTATGCTTTCTCCTCTACAGACCTTGAGTAAACACTAGGCAGCTGGCATTTACCAGCAGCTAGTTCTGGATCAGACTAGGCTGCTTGATTGCAATATTCCCAGCGGCTGGCTAGTAGCGGCTGCTAAACAGCCTAGTCGGATTGCGGCTTTTAAGTTATAATATTTACAGCTGACTGAATAAGAGGATGAAGCAGTGTTGCTATAGCTACGATGTTTATCGTAATGACACCATATTAATCTATTTTACATTTTAATTATATTTTAATAACAAACAAACCATTATTTACTTGCCAAATTAAAAATTACCATTCAAGGCAATTATACAACCATAAATTTATCTCTAGTTTACTTTGAAATTCCTTATTTTAGTAATAGTTGAGACAAACAATCTCCAACGCAAACGAGAACAATTGTTTTTACTGCAGCGTTGGCAACACTTGCTGGTAACAAAGAGTAAAATGTAGATTTTTTATCACATTTTTAATCGTTTTATCCTCGGTGGCGACATCCCGTGGATGTTGCAGAAACTGATACCATCGTTTTTATGGGATGTAGGTCACCTGTGGCACTACAGTCATCTTAAATGTTAGATACGTATAATTTGTTGATGTTTTTTTTTTTACACATTTACATATCAACTAGTATGTCTACAGGAATGCTACTATTACAGTCTAACAATGTAAGTGCATCATCAGCTGACTGTAGTGGTGCAACAATTAAAACAGTGTACGGTATTGTTGTCATTGTTGTGCGTAAATTATTAGTGGTGCCGAGAGGTGTCAGTTGGTATCCTGCAATGTACATGTTTATAAAAATTGTAAAAAATGATCTAATTTAGTCTTATTTCAGAACCGAATTTCATAGTTTTTGTATGGTTGGATTTGTAATTGAATTTCCTAAAACTTACAAAATAACATAAATTTGTGTACCTTATGTAGGCCTAGTATTTTCGCAATTTAAGGTTACCAGTAACGATTTTAAATAGCCGTTATTTTAAAAATATAATCCATAATTTTTTTTCTCAGATAGGTTTTTATTTCAAAAAGCTATACCAAATTTTAACTTATTGCGTTAAGGAGTTCCCAGATTAAAAAGTATTCTTATAAAACTCAAAGTGGCGGCTGTATGGGTAATTATGGAGTTTTGGAAATTTTAAATATTATATTTTTCCTAGTCTTTGGTCCAGGAATAATAACTGAAAAGGTCCATAGAGAGTTTAGTGACATCCTGTATGTTGTTATTTATAGATAATGTGGGGTTCGTGAGTAAGTAAGTTGGTTGCCTTGGGAATGTTGCAAGCTAATGTTACTCAAGGATCACCAAAGAGCTAGTAGGGCCTTTCCTATTGGACTAATATTAACCGATTTACTTTAGAAACAACTGTAACACCCCGCTAGGCAAAGCTACTATCTAACTGCCAAATTTGGCCAGAGGTCATTTCCCCTAGGGAAATTGTTATTTATTGGTAATCAATTAATCAATAATTAGGATCAGCGTGAGCAGCGGTGGCCCGTAAATAGGCCATCAGACACTTCATAACACCAGGAGACATCGTCAATCCTCAATTGATGCCTCCCGAGCGCCAAAGACCGAAATCAAATTATTACATTATAATTATGAGCAAAGTTATTAAACTGGAACCGTGCATTTCTAGTCTCGCACGGTGTAACAATGCTGGAGTCAGCACAGAGCCTCGACCAAGGTCCCCGGGCGCGGAGCGCTATGATTGGTTGAGGAGGCGCTGAGCGGCGTCGTCAGCGTCGGAAGCGGCAGTCCGAGCCCGAATGTAACTACGCGCGGTCGCCCGTCCCCGTTCCGCCCGTGCAGTTTTAATTATGAAATTCAAAATCCCTTGTAGATCGACTGTATCAGTGTTTCGGAAATATTGTAGAAACATTCTTTTGAGTTGAAGTGTTAAATTCTTGTCGTCTAATAAATAAGAACTAATTTTGCTCCCAACCGTTGTTGTTCTTGAGTTTCGATCCTTACACCACTCGGGCGTTACAAGTGGTGTCAGGTGTGGGGTGGAGTGCGCAATAACCACCCCGAAGATTGAAAACGCGGACCCACCAAGACGACGAAAGATGAATTTTGGTAAGTGGACTACAGTAGTTGCATTTTGTATCAATTAGGTCAATGTTCAAAATTTTAGGGATCTGCAAGGGGTTCACCGCTAAATCGCTAGGGAATTTTGATTAACGCATTTTTGTGAAACTCCCATCAAAAAATTATTAATTTTCGATTTTCTACAGAATTTTGAAGTAATTAAAATAATTAGAGCATAAGCTGTTCGCCATTTTGGACGCCACGAGGTTGAGCGTCGGTTCCCCCACCATCGGCAGTTCGCCATTGCTTCTTGCTCACTTGTGATTAATTGTGGGTCACATTGACAGACAAGATGGCGGACTGACGCCCGGTGAATGAGAACAAAGAGGGACGGGCCAGACGGGTAGAAATAATAAATTTTAGGGATTATCACCGATTGTTGAAGTAGTATTTCGACTCGCACATCATTGTAAATTAGATTGATGCTAGTTTGAAAATTTATTGCCGTTTGTGAAACTTAGAAACTTCTTGTGAAAATTCGAGGTGGAAGCGGGGAAATCGCGGGGAGAAATTCCCTGAGCAGGGTAATTCGCGGTGCTTGTCGGGGGATTCAGTTCTTTGATTCGAATCCTTGATTGACTTGGAACCAACTCATTGAAGAGAATTGTTCTTGGGCAGACGGAATTGGTAGTCGGACTTGTGAGTTGATTACTGGAGGTGATTGACCTTGTTCGGTATTTAATTTATCACTAATAAAGAGTGTCTTTATTAATTATTTCATTTAAATTATATTTTAATAAATATTATAAGAAAATTAAGGATTTTATTTAATAATTTTGATTATTATTATTGGGCCTAACTACACTAACCTACTTTTAGATTGCATGAGATTAACCTTGTGGACTTGATGCGATTCCTAGGTACCGGTAATTGAAAGGGCTATATCCATGATGTTTAAGAGGAAACAGAAATTGTAATTATTTGGAAATTGACTTGTTTAAAATAAATTAAAACTTTTTTTGGTAAAAAAAAAAAAAAATTAATTTGAATCTTTTGATTTTTTTTAAGCTTATTGAAGCAGTGTTTCCTCTGTACCGTGGCTATATGCACAAATCAAGTGGGAATCGCACACGTACACTACAGCTAACCTGGTGATAACTTTTGAATTATATTGTTGTTCCGCTGCATGCAATTTTCGATCCCATTGTACAATTTAATTTCGTTTCTCAACATGAACTCGCATTATTTGAAGAAGTCGGAAAACCAGTACGAACTCCAAATTCGGGGACAGAGTACCGATGGTACTGCTGATGAATTGCGACGGCGGTTAAGTAGGTGCTTTAAAGCGAACACCCCCATAGACGCTAACGCTGTTTCTGCGCTAGTAGTGGAAGATGAGTTGACGGAGTGTGAGGCAAAATTTGCCGCCCTGTCCACATTGTCGAGTGAGTACGACGGGGACCACAACGACCCCGAGTCGCAAAGAATCTACGCGCGACTGTTTCATTACTACACTAGGGTTGAGCGGATTCCGGTCGATGTTGACGAGGAGGACCACACACAGCGTCGGGAGAAATTGTTGGGGGATTTTAAAATTCTGTTAGATCAATTCGACTTAAGGAAAAGAGAACAGGCGGGAGGCAGGAACGCTCCTCCGGGACCAACAGTCACCCCCCCTACCACCAGTGCCGACCAGCGTGCACACGTTCCACCACCCGTGCAAGTGGCAGCGCCAAGCGCGGCGGCCGGACCTGTAGCACCGGCCCCTCCGGTGGCCGCACCTCTCGCGACTCAACCGAGTTGGCCCTCCACTCCGGCAACCGAACAGAAAAATCGCACACGAGCAGTACCGGTGTATAAATGGGGACTTAAGTTCGATGGCCAATCGCAAAGTGTGGGCGCGTTTCTCCAGCGCGTCGAAGAGCTTCGTCGGGCTAGGGGCGTAACCCCTGCCGAGCTCTATGAGTCCGCCGTGGACTTGTTTGAGGGACCAGCCCTCGTGTGGTATCGATCCACACTAGGCCGGATCCAGACGTGGGACCAACTATGTAAAGATCTCGAAGTAGTATTTAAACCGCCCGACCACGACATTCTGCTGACGAGGGAAATTTTCAACCGAGTTCAAGGGCCGTCGGAGCCTATTGACCTTTACATTGCCGCGATGGAAGGTCTCTACGGTCGACTAGCGACAAATGTTCCCGAAGAGACGAGACTAAAGCAGATATACCATAATCTGAGCCCTCAACTACAAGATCGTCTGGCCTTATTCGACGTGACCTCAATCGAACAGCTTCGGCAGCTGGGTCGGAAGGCGGAAGCGGGCCGCTACCGATCGGACGCTTCACGCGGCACTCGCAGGGAACCCGACGTAATGGAGCCTGACCTGGCGTGCGCCCCTGTGCACCGTAAACAAGGGGGCGGTGGCTCTCGCGATCCCCCGGAAAGGAAAGTGTTTCAAGCTGCGAGAGACCCCGACATCACGTGTTACAGATGTCATTCGAAAGGACATTTCTCTAGGGAATGTACCACGCCAAGGGCCAGCCCCAGCCCAGCAACGGAGGTGGTCTGCTGGCGCTGCAACAAAGCAGGCCACATACAACGTTTTTGCCGCGTGCGGCCGAACCACGCAAGTAGGCCGGCGGGAAACGGAGAAGGGTCCAGTGGAGTCGCCGCCGCTGGACCCCGATCGTAAGAATGCCCGTGAAAACGAGGGTACCACCGGCGACCGGAAGGCAACTACGGATGGTGAAGAAAAATGTCAGGATAGTCCCAGAGGTTAGGAATTTAACGCAGGAACTCGTCGCCATCGGACGGATTGAGTCCGCCGAGGGCAAAGTATTGGTGGACACAGGCGCGCAGGTGTCCTTGATCAAGCGGAATGCGTCGTCTGCCCCTATGGCTAAGCCGGACGTCATTTTGCGCGGCATGTCCGGGCGGGAGTTGAAAGTCTACGGTAAACAACGGGTGGCTTTAGAATTAAAGCCAGGGATCAGCGTGCCCGGTGAGTATATCGTGGGCAACTTGCCCCGAGGGTACTTAGCTGTCATAGGCTGTGACATCCTGCAGGAGGGCACGGTGTCCATAGACATAAAAAGGGGCGTGCTCAGACTCTTTGGCAAAGAAATTTGGCTGAACCGTCTCTTGAAGGGCGAAAGTGTACCCGACCCGAGGCGCGAGGTGGCGGAGCCCGGTCCTGTTACGGAACCGGCCCCTGAGCACTCGAACCACCGAGAGTCCAGCAAGAAGAGCGCCACCCCCGGGAACTCCTTTGTATACAACCACACGAAGGTCGTATTACCGCCGCGTTGCGAGAAGAACATCGAAGTGAAATTAAGCAGGTTTGTAGCAGCCGCTGAGACGCTGGAGGGCAAGGACGTCGTAGCCGAACCCGTAGAAATCCCGCAGAAGGGCGTCTTTCTGGCTCGCACTCTGACTAGAGTACGCGACCAGCGCTGCTGGGTTAGGATCGCTAACGTGAGCGAGGAGGAAGTGTCCCTCGAAAAGAACATAAAAATCGGAGTATTAGACGTTCCCTACTGCGAGCCGGAAGAAGAGCAGGCGAGACGGAAAGTTGTCATCTTGGCGGATAGTCACGGACGTGGTCTGCAGGAGATAATATCCGAACGACTGCCGCGGGACATAGACGTGTCGGTGATCTTCTTACCGAACGGAAAGATGAAAAACATGGCCGCCCTCGGGCGAACCGTGGTGCCGAAGTTGACGAGTAGAGACACAGTGGTCTTGATAGGAGGGACGAATGACGTCACAGACAAATTCGCGCCTTACCCGCTGACTCTTCAGCAGGCCTTCCATGCCTGGCCAGAAACCTGGTCAGCAAGGCTAATCGTGCTCTCGATACTCCCCCGCCACGATGTCTCGCTGAAGGCCGAACTGGCCGACGCGAACCGCCTTCTGAAGACAATAGTAGCCAATCTCGAGAAGCGAACCGACGGGCGTGTAGATTTTCTTGAAATCCCGGACGAATTTAAGAGGCACATGTACACTAAGCACGGCTTGCACCTCAACGAGCGCGGTAAATTGAAGTTAGCTAACATTTTAAAGGAGAAGGTCCTAGAAGATTACAGCCTTCCGAGTATAACCGTGGGTAGGGTCGAAATCGCTGACGAGGGTGAGCTCGAGTCGTGTCTAGACGCTAAGTTGTCGCATCTGGCGCCTGAGAAGAGAGACGAAGTGAAAGCTGTCCTCTTGGAGTATAGGGCCGCGCTGGCTCACAATGACCAGCAACCGCTTGGCTGCACCTCGGCAGTGAAGCACGTGATCCGTACAGGCGAGACACCGCCCATTTACAAGAAGGCCTACCGTGTACCACACCACCAAAAGGCGGCCCTCGACAAACTGATCCAAGATCAGCTGGATCAGGGGATCATCGTCCCAAGCCAGAGTGCCTGGGCGAGTCCAGTGGTCCTGGTGCCTAAAAAGTCGCCTGACGGCACCCCAAAACTACGGTTTTGTGTCGACTATAGGGCTCTGAACGCCGTGACCACCCCAGACGTCTACCCTCTTCCTAACATCACGGAGACCTTAGACTCCCTTGGGGGATGTAAAATGTTCACGACCTTGGATCTAAGGTCGGGCTATCATCAAATCCAGGTAGACGAGGAAAGTCAGCCGAAAACTGCTTTCAATGTTCCGGGTGGGCACTATGAGTACCAGCGTATGCCCTTCGGGCTAAGTACTGCCCCAGCCACCTTCCAAAGACTAATGGATTCGGTGCTAATGGGATTGAAGGGTGAAAAGTGTCTCGTGTACCTCGATGATATAATCCTGTTCTCGAAGGATTGGCCCTCTCACCTGGAGGCCATAAGAGAGGTTTTTTCCAAATTGCAGGGCGTGAACCTAACGGTGCAGCTGAGTAAGTGCAGCTTCGTGGTCGATAGGGTAAGCTATCTAGGTCACGTTATAACTAGTAGAGGGGTGGAACCGGACCCAGACAAAGTTAAAGCCGTGCGCGACTTCCCCGTGCCAAAGACCGTCACGGAAGTACGCTCGTTTCTCGGGCTGAGTGGTTACTACCGCCGATTTATTGATGGATACGCTACGATCGGGCAGCCACTATTCGGACTAACTAAACAAGGTCACGAGTTCGAGTGGACGCCAGCATGTCAGACCGCCTTTGATCAGCTCAAGGAAAAATTGATCTCGGCGCCCGTCTTAGTGTACCCCGACTTCAATAAGCCCTTCATCTTGGCCACGGACGCTAGCACGTTCGCTTTGGGTGCCGTACTATCACAAGAGATCGACGGCCAAGAACACCCGGTAGCCTACTGCTCTAGGACCCTTTTTCCAGCTGAAAAGAACTACTCGACGACCGAGCTCGAGTTACTCAGCCTGGTATGGAGTACTAAATACTTCCGGTGTTACTTGATTGGGAGGCCCTTTAAGGTTATAACGGACCACAGCGCCCTGCGATGGATGCTCTCCCTGAAGGACCCAAGCAGCCGGCTGATGAGGTGGGCTCTGAGGCTCTCTGAATTTACGTACACAGTAGAGCATAAACCCGGTAAGAAGCATACCAACGCCGACGGGCTCAGCAGAGCAGTGTGCAATGCGGTACGCAAGGACGAGCTCCCGGTGATGGACTTGGCGACGATCCGCGAACATCAGAAGAGAGATCCGCAATGTAGGGACCTCCAGCAAGGTAAGAGCTTCAGGATGAGTCCGAAAAAGATTTTATACCGAGTTTTCCGCGGTAGCAATTGTATCGTTGTACCTCTAAGCCTTACGCAGGAAGTGATGCGCCTCCATCACGACCTACCTACGGCTGGCCACGCTGGTGCGTCCAAGACGCTGGAACGCATCAAGGCCAAGTTCTGGTGGAGAGACATGGATAAGGACGTACTGGAGTACGTCAAGACGTGCCGTAGCTGTAGCCAGCGGACCAACTACGGAAAGTCCAAAGCGCCTCTAGGGGAAATCTTTAACGAGCCCCGTGAGCCTTTCGAGGTAGTCGCAGCTGACTTAGTTGGGCCGCTGCCAATCAGCGAATCCCGTAACGTGTACATCCTGAGTGTCATGGATCACTTCTCAAGGTATTGTGAGTTCATCCCACTGCCCGACCAGACGGCAGAGAGCGTCGCCAGAGCACTGGTGCAACGCGTGATTACCAAGTTTGGTGTCCCTAAGGCACTGATAACGGACCAAGGAGCGAACTTCACCTCCGAACTCATCAGTCAGCTCTGCCGATTCTTGCACGTGCGCAAAGTCCAGACTACTGGTTTCCACCCCCAGTCGAATGGGCGTCTCGAGAGGGTGCACGCGACCATAGCGCGAATGCTGAGTCATTTCGTAAATCGGCACCAAACCGATTGGGATGAGTACCTTCCGTACGTTACTATGGCCTACAACTCGCAGAGCCATGAGTCTACGGGGTTCTCACCCTTTGAGATGGTCTTTGGACGAAAGATGGAGACACCTCTCGAGGCGGATCTGACTATAACCGAGGACAGCGACTTGTATAACGATCACGTAGAGGCCCTTAGAGGCAAACTGAAGGAGACCTTCGAGGTGGCGGCTCAGCGGAAAGCTGCAGCCCGCGGAAGAAATGAGAGGAGTTACAACCGTAAGGCGAGAGAGGTAGAGTACAAAGAGGGTCAGTTTGTCTGGCTGCACGTGCCGAGTTTGGGACGTCACAGGGTAAAGAAGCTCGCTAAGCTGTGGAAGGGACCCTATAAAATCATTAGGGTCTTGTCCCCACTGAACGTAGTGCTGAAAATCCGTAGGCGAGAAGTGACGGTGCACGTTAACCGCGTAAAACCCTACCTGAGGCGCGCCCCAGTGCCCCCTCAGCCGCAGGAGGACTCGAGTGTGGAGTCCGAGGCGGAGGATGTAGGTCCGGAAGGCGAGAATCGCGACGAGGAGCAACCACCCGCAGTAGCGCCGACGATCGGCCTAGGCGGGGCGAAAAGAGCTCGTAGGAAACCCGCGTACCTGGCAGATTACGCCGTGTAGACGAGGGGAAGGGGAGAAGAACCAAGGAAGCATGGGGAAATGAGGGGCCGGGATAAACGTTTAATTTGACAACACGAGCCGTGTTAACCTGGTGGAAAATCTGTTATAGGATTCTTTTTGATAACATTCGGGGCAGTCCACTGCTTCCGACAGGGCATCATCTTCGAAGGGGGGCAAGAGGTCCTGCTCACCGATAGCCATTGGAGGGTGGCATTGGAGTACAACATCACCGACATGCGGGTGCAGAGCAGGGACCTTGACGGGTTAATGGTAAAGGTAAAATTGTATCTGGACGAGTTTTACACTCAGCTGATAAACGATAACGTAAGTATACACTCACAATTGTCGCAGCTAGAAAACGGTTTCCGGTACGAATTCATAATTTTGCATCAAAATGTTCAGGAATATACAGCACAAATAGATGAATTGTTAACACTACTCCCCAAATGGCGGGCCAAGCGAGGCCTTGTGGATGCAGGGGGTCATGTTTTGAAATACCTTTTTGGAACTATGGACAGTTCAGATTTAGAAATGATTAATAGCGAGGCCGCATATTTGTATAACACCACGGCCGCCATAGTACACAATAGTCAAAATCAAGTAACTATTATAAACAACTTGCAATCTGAAATTGTCAACCATTCAAAAACTCTCAATAATGTAATAACCTCAATAAAAACTTACCATTCTGTGATGCATTCTACCATAAGTAGACTTTTCAAAAAAGATCAGACAGTCCAACATCAAATTAAAGATTTGCTTAGCTACCTAAAATTAAGTTCTGCAATCTCAGAAACAAAAAGCACAGTGTCGGAAGCCATGCGTAAGATAACCCAATTTCACAGGGCAATCGAGAAATTAGGCGAAGGTCAAGTGAGTAGCGACTTACTCTCCCCGACAGAATTCCTTACTATTTTGCGAGAAGTAGAGAGAATCGTACCCCCTCCGTATAAATTACATTCGAATTTGGACCTTGAAAACATCCACGAATACTATTCGATAGTAACAGCCCACAGCTATGTCTCCGAACAAACCCTTAAGGTTGTTCTTCGGCTTCCTTTGAAACGAGATGACAGGTTATTCCAAGTATACGAGCCTTACAGCTACCCGGTGTACAACGAAACGTTGCGAAGATGGACCCAGTGGGAAGTAGAGACCCAAAAATTGCTCGTGAGTAAAGATCGGCTATATTACACTCTCTACACAAGTTCTAAATTCGATCGTGAATGCCTCAGCGGCCCACTCTCGGTGTGCCCGCTGGAGGAAATCATCAAAAGTGTGGCCAAACGGCCGAGTTGTGTATCGGACTTATTTATCGGAAAATCGTCCCCACGATGTGAAAGAAGGGTAATAACCGGCCTGCATTCCCCCGTGTTTTTGAAAACCCCCAACCACTGGATATATAGTGCTTCAGAGCCCTACAAGGTAACTCTGAACTGTTATGAAGGCGCGGGACGTGTAAATGTGACCGCCAAAGTGCTCGTAGGCGAAGGGGCCATTTCCGAGGTGTATAAGTGCGATGTGATAAGCGATGAGTTCCGGCTGCCTGCCCGCGTACACGGCAGCAGCACCCGTGCGATGCACAGTAGTAAGCTCGTAATTCCCGACTTACGATCCTTGTTCTTCCTGGAAGAGACTACGTTGATTGACGCGGACGTGGATGTCGCCCTGGAAGTGTTGAGAGGGCTGGACGATGAGCTGGGCACCGTTGGCGTTCGAGAATACCCGTTGGAGAGTGCGCTCGTGCGTTTGCGGTCCCACCATGATTACAGAGACACTGTGCTGAGAAGTGTGTCAGGAGTAGTACTCGTAGTGAGCGTTGTTGTAGGCCCCATACTGCTGTATGTTTGTTGCAGGAACTGGAACGCGGTTGCCGCCTGGCTCAGGCGTTCCCTGGCATGCAGACGAGAGAGGGGGACAGCGACCTTGACCAGAGCGCCGCCGACGTTTGCTGACCTACGGGATCAGGAGGAGACGGGGCCGGAGACTGACTTGGAGACTGGGGTAGCTACCCAAACTTCTGGATTTGACGAGGGGACTGCAGCCCCGGAGGTGACCATGAGGACCTCAATTACCAGTAAAACCACCGGCTAGATCCTGCGATGGAAGCCGCGGTTATCCGGACTCACGTTTTTGCGTGCGCGTCGGTTCGGTCGAAACGGATGGACAACACGGAAGTGCGCCGGTCGCGATCGTACCGAGGAGTAAGCCGTGGCCACGCGATGGACTGCTCGACCCAGGAGCAACGACTACGTAGTTTTAAAAAGGTTTATGTTATGTGTTTAAGAATTTAGAGGGCGCCCTGATTCAGTTTGTATAGTTATAAGGTAATATTCATCGCGTAGTGTAATTTTTTTTTCCTTGAGCTATTGGAACGGTAGGATAGGGGGCTGATGGTGCTGGAATATATGTTTTTTTTTACTTTTGTTTTAATCAGTAATATGACCCAGCGAACGGAGACTGGGAGGAAGGGCCCCCGTTGCTCGCGGAAAGGCCGGCCACCGGACCGTGAGTACCGAGGGAAAACCCCTTTCCTTTTCAAAAAAAAAAAAAAAAAAAAAAAAAAAAAAAAAAAAGGTGTAAGTAGGGCAAAGCCTTGCTGGCGGCTTTGCAACCCGGCAGCAAGACTACGTGTCCCCCACCGTCAGGCCCCTACGCTTATCAGGTTAAGCGAGTCAGTTTTTTTCTTTTGTTGTTGTTGTCATTTAGATAGGCTGAGGTACCATGGGAACGAGGTAGAAGGTAGTGAACGGAGGGCCTACCTTGCAACCAGAGGTAGGTGAGTCGGATTCAACGCAGCTCCAATTAATACCAAGCGGTGGTCGTACAATGGTTGTGATTAGTTTTAAGTCATACGACACTTGCAGTGTCACTAGCCTTTGGCTATTTTGCTATGTTACAGATGATGAACACAAGATGAAACGCGTTGTGAACGCGAAATTTGGCCACAGCATTTACAGTGTAACGGCTCCCAAACGACCCCCAGACAACGGACCCCCACGGTCTCCGTTGTCTCGGGTGAGCGCGGGCTATCCATGTTTTTAATCTTTAATTTTTTTTCTGTCTTAACGTTTCAATCTCGGAGCAAATAGGGATAATGTAGGGCTAGTATTTGAGCGTAGGGGGTGCCTCAGCCACAGAAGGATGTTGTATATTGTAATATTGTAATAAGGAGTAATGTAAGGTACTCGTAAGCGGAGTACGGTTGTCGTGTGGGTATCGTATTTATGAAGCGTAATAATATAGTAAGAAAAGTGTGTCATGTGTTATGTGTTATGTCGCAGCTAGCGCGATTGCGGGGTAGATAACTCCAGGCACCAGCCTTTTT
Organism: Neoaliturus tenellus; assembly: GCA_030545055.2. NCBI lineage: Eukaryota > Metazoa > Arthropoda > Insecta > Hemiptera > Cicadellidae > Neoaliturus > Neoaliturus tenellus. The sequence continues at coordinate 21,707 of JAQYXR010000827.1, forward strand.
CCGTGTAGGGGTGACTGACCTCCGGCGGCCCCGAGTGAAAATTCGTGCGGCTTCACCAGATCGAATGAGTAGCGTTCAAAATTTACACACAACCTCCGACCCTATGATCAATCTATTTTTTTTCTATTGGCTAAATCACCTCGAACGGGGAGGAGTGGAAAAAGAAAATGAAAAAAAAGAAAACAGCAATCAAACTCATATATAGTGGCCGTGCCTGGTAGTTGAGCAATCACGTGGTATACTTGTTAAAACAAATAATGAAAACAAAAAAAAAAAAAAAAACAAAAAAATTTTGAAATGTTTAGAAGTAAGACCGTGTGTAAATAAGGTTTTGGTGACGAGACCCGAAGATTGTAACGATTGTTAGTTGTTAATTTGTTTTGTTATACTTTTCTGGTTCTAATTAAAGGGATAGGTTGTATGTTCGATGGTTGCTGAAACACGCCACTTTAGAAATAAGTGATAAACTGTAACGCCTCGCCTCGCCAAAGGTCCTGGTAAAAATTATTGTATTCCGCGCCACGATAGACTATTTCTCTTTGTCAAATCCCCAAAAAAAAAAAGAGAAAAAAAATATATTTGTGCAAATTGCAAAATTCAAGTCGGTGAGTTAACGTACATTGACCCTGCGGGGGCGGTAACTAGAGTCTTGTTTGGAGAAGACCGCCACGAGCCCTTCGCGGTGGTGGAGCGGAGGGAAGGGGGGAGCCACTGGATTGAGCCCCAGCCCCCCGGCTGCGAGGGGGAACGACTGGATTTTGGCACCAGCCCCCTTGCAGCTGATGGCGAGGGGGGAGCGCGTGGGAATGGGTTTTTCTTCTTGCCTCTCGTGTTGCTCCTACTAACTGGCTTCCTGTTGACTAAAAGAAGAAGCTGAATCAATTCGTCCTCCGGGATGCGTTTTTTTTCTTTTTGGTTTTCATTGTTTCTTTTCACTGCGCGACTGCGTCGCGCTTCCTTGTCGAAGTACAATTATATAATCATACTAATAAAAATAAACAAATATACTAAATGCTAATACTATACTGAATCAATTACATAAATACTACAAAAACTGTGGTTATGTCGTAGGTGTGTAGTCTCGCGCCCCTGCGTGGGCCGTGACCTAGCAGTAAGCACGGGTGTGTTTCAGCAGTCATCATTCCTTTATCTCGTGTGATGACAGTTGTGTCTGCCCGCGACAGCTGTGTCTGTCCGCGCGTGTGTGACTCGTGTGGAGTCGTCTTCCGTTGTTTGTATACGGGCGGTGTAATCTTTAGCGATAGGAGATCGTTGTCTATAATCTGGAATGTTTTAGAGATGTGATGCTAGGGTCTTATGCTTAGGTTATTGTTTTGTGTTTTCTTTGTGTGTTTAATTAAGTATTAATAATTGGGACGTAATTATATGTGATTTATTTTAATGAATGTTAAAAGTCACTTCTGATTCAGTTTAATGTTGTTGAGTTTATTCTCGTATGGAGGAGCCTCGTGCTCAATTTTCTTATGTCTGTAAACTGGAGGGAATATCTGCACGAACGGAAGGCGGGACGAGCTATAAAACGTAAACCGGCCTCCGATGGAGATAGTTTTTTTGTTCTTTTGCTTTGATTTTTGCTTAAAAGAAAAATAAAATAAAATCTTTTGTTGTACAAATCCCCTGTAAGGAAAGCGATCCGGTGGCGCGCGTCCACAATTTCATCCCCACGATTTGATTCCGGTCTGGCGGAGGCACAACAGCGGCCCCCCCATTGGGCCCCACACCATCTGGGATCCCATGATCCCATCACACGAACCAGCAATGGATGAGGATGACATGCTCATGCTGAGGACAGCATGGTCTAAAGGTCGGGGGAGTGTAACACCCCGCTAGGCAAAGCTACTATCTAACTGCCAAATTTGGCCAGAGGTCATTTCCCCTAGGGAAATTGTTATTTATTGGTAATCAATTAATCAATAATTAGGATCAGCGTGAGCAGCGGTGGCCCGTAAATAGGCCATCAGACACTTCATAACACCAGGAGACATCGTCAATCCTCAATTGATGCCTCCCGAGCGCCAAAGACCGAAATCAAATTATTACATTATAATTATGAGCAAAGTTATTAAACTGGAACCGTGCATTTCTAGTCTCGCACGGTGTAACAATGCTGGAGTCAGCACAGAGCCTCGACCGAGGTCCCCGGGCGCGGAGCGCTATGATTGGTTGAGGAGGCGCTGAGCGGCGTCGTCAGCGTCGGAAGCGGCAGTCCGAGCCCGAATGTAACTACGCGCGGTCGCCCGTCCCCGTTCCGCCCGTGCAGTTTTAATTATGTAAAATCTCAAAATTTCGATTAAATTCAAAATCCCTTGTAGATCGACTGTATCAGTGTTTCGGAAATATTGTAGAAACATTCTTTTGAGTTGAAGTGTTAAATTCTTGTCGTCTAATAAATAAGAACTAATTTTGTTCCCAACCGTTGTTGTTCTTGAGTTTCGATCCTTACACCACTCGGGCGTTACACAACTTCTCGTCGAACTCTATCCTATGACACCAAAATCATTAAGTAAATCAATTCAATAGTAGTTTATGCAATGATTGTATTTGAAAGCATTTAAACCACGAGTGACACGTAAGTTGGAGCACAAGCGAAGGGAGTGTTCTAAATATCTCACGAGAATCAATAAATTATAGGGGCTATAGGTACTCAGTATTGACACAAAAATGGTCAGAATACGTTCATTAGTTCCATCTCTAGAAACTTAAAATTTTTCATATAGTAATATTATTATATAGGAATATTATTTAATGATATGAAATTAATAGACTAATCAACCTCACATTAGCCTATGTACTTTGTGCAGAGAGTCTTCAGTTACCTTTTTATTTTCCATTAAAACGTTATATTATTCGGAATAAGATTTGACAGGGAGAAAAAAATTTAGAAGTATATCTTAGACTTGGTCACGTCGGAAACAACACTTAACTCCAGAGGGAAAGAGCCCGACCGGCCACATTCCTGGGTTCCCCGAGGGGATGAGCGCTAGTTGTTAGAACTGGCGAGTTTGTATGTTTTGACGGCCCCGATTTTCTACCGGTTTGGGAGCTGGTGAATTTTTATCTTTTCGTCAACCCTCCAACCACTGGCGAATTTGTTTCTGGCCGGTAAGACGGCGCTGTGGAGGGGATACTACTTGAGGCCACTGCAAAACCACCCTGGTGCGGACTTTCATTGTGGCATTAATAACGCTTCGATGATTTTTGCTGATGGACATGTTTAGGTGCGGACTTTCATGGTCGCCCAAGTTGGCAAGTTACATGGTTACCAGTAAGAAGACATTTTTAATGTTAAAAATAATATACCTGGGGGCCGAGCATTAGGTCGGTAAACTCAAACAATTCTTTTTAGTAATAGAAATATTGGTCACAGACATACGAAAAAATGTCATGCCTGAAAGGCTCTTTTCTTTAACAAGAGCTCGTTCACTCCACTCACTCACTCCCGCAACAAGCTTGAACATGTTATTTTGTTCAGCGACAGTTAGTGGATATTGTGGAAACTTTTACTATTCGAAAACTAATCAGCACGATCTGACACTACAGTCAAATCCCCTTCCTTGACCGTAAAATAAGATACAAACGCAAAATAAACGGTATGAGATAATTGACCCATACTGTATTTTCAGCCTACATACTGGAGACAATAAAAAAGATGTTAAAAACCTTCATTCAATAATATATTGATTGTTCACATGGAATTTTTGGATGGCTATCCGCATGAGTCAGAATCTACGAGCGTCGATTATTTTTTGCAAACTACTGCTTTTCATAAGTTATAAGTAACCAGTCCAGGAGAAATAACTTGAATAAACAAAATCACGTGGGTCAAATTCTGATTTTTTAAATACAGAGTTGGCCATCGAGCAATTTATTTTGTTCTAAATCAATGACGTCCGGCGACTAATCCAATATTGTGAATATCAGTGATCACAAAAAAACTACAGCTGTAAGTTAACATAGTGTTTTTTTTTTTAAATGGTCAAACCAATCTCAATGTTATTCTACCAAGCCCTGTACAACGACACCAAAAACTTGATAAATAGATTTTTAAGGAGCTAAGAATACGTAATAAATAGGCCTATGCCTAGGTATGTTCAATAATTTGCATATAGCTATGTAGAATATATCTATCCTTAAGAAACGTCTTCGCCCCTCGCGTGCTCTGTGAGGTCATCGGCATCCAGAACCGTGGCGCTGTGGCGGCGCGGCAAGGGTTGGGATTTTCACATGGTTGCAGCACTTTTTGGAATGTACACCTCATCTGATCCATCACAATCATCACACTCATCCCTTCAGTCATACTCACCTTAAAATACGCACCACAGAGTGCGTCGGTGTTTCAAATAAAGTATCTAAAAAAAAGTAAAGCACGTTATTTTTCAACTTTCCCCACCACTTCCCCCAAATCACCCTATCGGACTTAAGGTCAAGTAGGTCAATTCGGGTTCATCTTTTGCGGTGGTGATACAAGGTGTTGTGCGTTTTAAGTGTTTTAGTTCAATTGGTTTTGTTTAGTTCTAGTTAATACAGAATAATGTAAATAAGTAGGTTAATCTTGAAATATAAAAACTGAATTTGTTTCGTGTGTAAATATTACTATTATTTTGTTAACTTTTAATAATAAGACCGTATGCGTACTGTTTGAGTTGGCATTTACAGTGTATTGTATTTACTGCATTAGTGAACTAATTTAAAGACACTGAAAATGCGAGTGTATATATAGGTCAGAGTCGCCTGAGAGATATTGTACTCAGAGCCGCTGAGAAGTTTCTCTTTGCCGAAGGAAGGAATTCATTGCAAATTCCATTTGACCCTTTTCTACCTGAGGTTCGCCACACAGCCCACGCGCCACTCCAAAAAATCAAGCTCAGATGTTTCAAGTCAAGTGGAATGCACCCTTAATAGCACCCCCTGCACACAGAGAGCGCCGCTCTCTGTGTGAGAATCACAAGTTATAAATAATTGTTCAAAGTTTCAATAATACCCCAATTTTTATTTCGTTAGTGTGATATAGGGCCTATTATATTTAATAAACAAAAATTAATAATAAAAAAACATCTGAAAATGTGGACCCCTTTTGTCCATGGCCCTGGGCAATGTATACCATCTGCTCCCCTCTCCGCGGCCCTGCCCTGTAGTATTATAGATTTGTTGGCTTTGCCGACGACATTAACACGACGACTAGTAAACCACAATGTTATGTAGTGTGGAATGGGAATAAACCCTTAAATGTGTGGCAAAAATGCCATTATCATGACGATATATTGTATTGTGGACTAAAAACGTTGTCACAACGGCACATCTTGCAACATATGAGCATTATGTTGGTGACTCATGGCCTAAGACCGGAGCAGCCGAGCAAAGGATAATAAAGGTAGGGTGGCCTCCACGACCGTCCTAATCCCAGTCGCCACCGCTACTAGCGGGCTCTGTGTAATATGTTGTTCTTTGAAGTAGGAATATCAGCCCTTTGTTAGTGAAAGACAAAAGGAGTCCGGCACTGAGGCACGAGCGACCAAGGTCGCTGCTGGGCCCACACTACGTGTAGGGCGGTTGGAAGCTCCTCACTGGTGACATAGGCGCTATCCCCTAAATAAAACTACTATCTTCCTTTATCAAATAAACATAGATAGTTCCCCATGGACATTATGAAAGTTTCACTGCAAATACAAACATTTAACAGATAGAGTAGAAAATTAATGGTTTTGTTAACTAGAAAATATTATAGATGCTGGCGGAGGACAGCTCCTCCGTGCGTTTTACTTGCTGTTCCATTCATAATAAAAAAGGGTTTTGCTATAAGGGTATCTTTAAAGTACATCACCAAGCTTAATAATATGGTTGATTGGGCCAAAATAATCAAATTAGTTCAAATTAAGTCTTCTAGTTGCTTAAGCTAATTAAGTTCTAATTCAAATAAATATCTTGCAATATATTTACCTAAATATCCACTATTTTGTTTATCCCACTTAATAATTTTTATTTCAGTGACGGATTGCTGTTGGAGCTTCATATTTGGAATGAACCTTTATAATAATACCAACGTCTATTTTTTAAATGACGGATAATTTGAATTTGTAAACCCAAATGTATTAAAACCGGTTAATTTTATGAAAAATGTAGGCTACATGGGACAAAAAAGTTTTAACAGTTAATTTTCTAACCAATGACATCAAGTTCGTAAGAATCTGACGACATTGATTTTATATTATATTTAATGCACAATAACTCCATTATATGTTGTGAGATCCTTACGTCTTTGGTAGGGCCTATTATTGGTTAAATAATTAACTTTTATAGCTTTTTTTGTCTCATGTAAAATTTTACAACCTATACCAGTTAGTTTTAAGATATTTGAGATTATAATTTTAAAATGACCGCTATTAAAAAAATACACAAAGTAAAACAAAATGTATTTTTTATGGACATTGATTATTAAGTGGCAAAACAATATGGCGGATATCTAGGAAAAATAAGGTTTCGGACATACCTTTATGAGAACTATTTGCTTATTTTGACCCAATTAACCATATTATGAAGTTTGGTGACGTACTTTAAAGACACCCTGTATATGATTTTTTAAGTCAAAATGTCGTGCATCTACTAAATGGACAATCCTTTAGTTAATAAATCATTAAAACCGTTCAAACAGGTAATTACTTATTGGGAGTCTAGACAACGGGAGCGCTAAACTGACCGAGTGTCATAGGGGCATCTCAGCACAAATTTTGTCTTGAGGTTAAAACGTATAGCGAACTTGATGTTCTTGTCAAAGGTAAAATGAATAAATAAACAAACACTGAGTACATACGAACACACACAATGACATATACGACACGACACATACTTAAAAACATTCCCCGATGGCAAACCGCACTTTTGTAAATAGGCTATTATTAGTCAGTGATTCTCAACGGCGGGCACGAGGATAAATAGTTCGGTAATAGTTTGTAGGTTGAAAGAAATATACAACTCCATCAACACCGAAATAAATATAAAAAAGGGGATTATCAATTAATTTTCAATTATCATGTAAATCATGTAAAAACGCACCAAATGTTAATTTATCAAAAATGAAATATTTATTTGCAGACTATATCGATGACCGTTCTTCCCCAACCTGTTCGCCTCATTTTGGAAATTTAACCATATATTATAATCGTATCATTATGGTTTCAAGGAATATCGCTACCAAAATTTCGTTATTTCTAAGTAACGATATAGCAGTACCGCCGGGAAAGACCTATCATCAGTCCCTCTAATAATCTGAGACATGCGTGACACTTTGACAGGCTAATCCCATTTTGCATGCGTCGATGATTTTTTTTGGGATTCGGATAAACTACAAAACCGTCAAACTGGTCGTTTGTCACCGGCGCGGTATGTCTGACAGCGTAAAAGATTCCGAAGTTAATTTAACCCTCGTGTCCTTGTCGAATCCAGAGCAGGTAGGAACGAGGTAGGCCCTGGTATCGAAACGTATAAAGCTTCGTAAACCATGTGTGCCGATTAAATGTATGCAGAAATATAATTTTAACGCAAAATTATAATCACAAATTTTAATGAATTCATCTATAAACCGACAACTCTACAATTATTTTCATTATTACATAAATAAATCAAATTATTTATACTTAAAAAATGTTTTTGTTTATTAAAATCATGCTTAAGTTCCTGTTAGTTATCTCATTTAAACGTAGTACATTGCAATAATATATTGTTTATAGACAGAATAAATAATTGTTGATTCAGTAAAGAAACGTATTTTAATTGTGTTTGGTGAATTTGACAATTTTTTATTTTACATTTTGAGGCAAAGCATTTGAGTTAGTGTTGATGTTTATTCTGCGGGTTTTAATAATATCTTACGAAAATGCAAATTTTTGGAAGAAGGCGAAAGAAAACGCCAAGACAACACAATATTTGTATACGCTCAAATGTGAGTTTCTTACTGATATTTTATTTTGTATCATATATCTTTTAAGGAAAAAAGGAATCTTTATCTTTAGACAGGCTTTTATTAACTTGAGGGAGCCTTTTATTTCAGCAAGATGACCAAAAATATGACTTACATATCCGTAAAGAAATAAATAGGCGTCACGGGCACACTGGGGTGGCTCGGCACAAACAGTTAATGGTGGGAGATTTAGAAATTTTCAGTCAGTAAAACTGAAAATTTATGAGAGTGCGCGTACAAGATCAGTACGGTACAGCACAAAAACAAAAAAGATTGATGAAAAAGTTACCATTTTTATTTTTAAGAAAGGTGCCTTTAGTTTGTCGTCCGTAGTTTTTAAAGTGCAAAACCAATGAAAAAATCAAACATTCAAATAATTTTAGTAAAAAAAGTAAAATAATTCAAGATGTAGATGAACTAAGAATTAAATTAGAATTAAGTAAAATTAGAAGTCAAATACGGCAGAAAATTTGCAGAAAATTGCCCGCTAAAAAGTTAGTTGCGTAAACGTTTAAGTTGAATAAAAATAATATAGGCCTATAATAATATTAGATAAGTACCTAAAATATCGGTTTAATTACCCGCCAAATATTTTCAATAATTGTGATTTAAAAGCCTACGAACGCGATTCTTATTCGTACGTAATAGTAGCGATCAAAAGGATGCAAACGCAAAACATCGTTTGATAGCGGCGCGGCGGCCGGCTGGCGGGGTGACGGGACCAAGCCTCGCGGCTGCCGAGCCATGCTTGCAGATGCCACAACCATGCATTACTGACTTTGCCTATCTCTAGCCGTTTTTCAACTGTTTGTCTGTATGTGAATTTTTAATTGATCCATTATATCTTTGAGGTTATTTAAGGCACGGAATTAAAACTTGGCACAACTGTTAAGTGCGTTAAGGTACAAATGCAGATGAATTTGTACATTTCTAACATTTATGGTTGCAAAATGGCGGCCATTAAAAATTTTCAAAGCTAAATATCTAAAAAAATGCAAACAAAAAAGTTGAAACTAAGTTTGGTTTGTAATGATCAAACGAGAAACAACGGATTAATCTAAGTTTTTACATTTTTTAAATCATAATGATTTACATAGGAATCATACATAGGCTACATAATACTTGAATAATTTCATGCTTAAATAACTATAAACCAGCAACCAGCTCTATAAAACATTCAACGTAATCTAAAACTAGTATGTAGGCCATTTACATTACGAGCAAAACCCGTGTTTTCTAGAAATAAGATTTTAATTTCTCCACTACCCAGTAGTATTTTTACTCCGGTAATTAAATCATGCAATTTTTGTAAGTTTGCAAAAGTTTGTAAAATTTACAGCTTTATAAATATTTCGCTTTGAACATTTTTAATTACAGTCATCTTGAAACTTGAAACAATAAATGTTAGAAATGTAGAAATTCACTTGCATTTGCAAACTAATACAGGGGGTCTCTGAACTCTCTTCCTTTTCAGGTATTATTCCTGGACCAAAGACAAGCCAAAATTAAAATATCATATTAAAAAATTCCAAAACACCATAATTACTTGTACAGCCGTCATTTTGTATTTTTTTATAACTTTTAATGTAAGAACGGCTTGACGTAATAAGTGGAAATTCGGTACACACCTTTTTGAAGTAAAGACCTAGCTAGAAAAAATAATCAACTTTTTACAATTCATGTTTTCAAAATGGTGGCCAATGAAAATCTTTAACCTTAAATTACATAAAAACTATCTACATAAGGTAGCAAAGTTTATGTTCTTATGTGGTTTTTTCCAAAATTTAATTTAAAATCCAACGATGTAAAAATCATGAAAATTTGTTCATAAATAAGGGAGATAGAGGTATATAACTGAGGCTAGTCACGGTCAGACCGCTTCCCCGGGAGCAGTTTTGGTATGAAATCCATTGTTGACCTGGCGCCGCAACCACGCTTTTTGCGCGGCAACCCGCTCAAATGCGTGACTATTTGTATTAAAATCACTAAATTTTAAATATGATATTTTGGCTTGTCTTTGGTCCAGGAATAATACCTGAAAAGGAGGGTAGAGGGCTAGAGGGTAGAGTTCAGGGAGACCCTGTAATTAATAGTTGTGCCAAGTTTCATTTCTGTAACTCAAATAATTTCAAAGATATAGGGGTCTAATGGATTGAGTACATATATAGACAGTCGGAAAACGTCTTGACATACCTTGGACACATGCTGTCGTATTCCATACCCCACAACCCCCCAGCAATCACAGTTAAATAAGGCCTCGCAGAAATATTTTCCACCATTAGGACCAAAACTAATCCGGATTGCGGTGAGTTATCCCTACCTTTTTACTTATAAAAGATTAGTACTCTTCATATAAAAATTAATAAAGACTATTTTGTAATATAGGGAATGTTATGAGGGAAAACATGTTGCATGCATGGTTCTATTGCCTGTAATCTAGTAGAGTAATCAACAATAATTATAAAAAAAGTAAGTTCTTTATATTTTGATAAGAATTCAAAAAAGGGTACGTTAAAATTAAAAGTCATAAATGTCATAAAATAGAGTTAAATGGCAACAAACAAGCTAAAAACTATTTTGTCATTTTCCTCCCAGTTTTTACCATTGCATAACGAGATATACGGTTTCCATAAAACAAATTGATTTAGATTATTTGTGAATTGGTGCCCGGATGATAAAAAATGGTTTTCGGAGTTATCACCTAATTTTGATGGAATTTGGTATCCAAGTTAATAATAATTCCATGTGTTCATTTATTTTTTTCTTATTGCTCTATTTTTTTATTTTAATAATAGTTTACTCTCAGATACACTAAAAGAAGAAAATTGTATGTACTAAAAAGGACATTGACGATTTTGATTAACTTTAGTGTTTTATTAAAGAACTTTATATTTATAAAATCTTAATAAAATTACATTACCCCAAGACATTTTTTATTCAAAGTGTATAAAGCTTTAAGTATTACAATATCATCAGTTGATCGGACCTAAAAATATACATAAACATTTGAAATATAATCCTTAAAATAAGGTCAACAAATTAATATAATAACTCGCACTTTAAATTAATTATTACTGCACGGAGACTTCGAAATTGTATGTTTAAAAGCACGGTGGGTTGTAAAAAATCTTGGAGTTTAAGTTTGTTCAGTAAGGGTGTTAAACGAAGCTCCGCCTCATAGTGAAATTCTAGCCCATTCAAGTTGGGACACATGAGGACCTAGCCAGCGGCGCGGCGGTGGTCTTGGCCACTTAAGGGTTGAACAGGGGAGGGCGAAGAGAAAGTTGCTTCAAGAACAAGACTGTGAATCATCCCCGAGCCACACACCGTACACGTGACCTTTTCTTTCATTGTTTGTCTCAGCCTGTTGTGCAGTGCCTCACTTCAGACTGACGATCAACAGACTATAGGGTTGCTCCGGAACAGCAGGAAGGAATGATACAGGCCCCTGACATTTTTACAATTAAACGAGATTTAAAGCGAACGGGTAAACTGTTTACAACATGCAGTGAAACGGGTTTTCATGTTTTTGCGACTTCGTAAACAATCATAACTCAATACCATGCACAAGACTTCTAAAAAATTAATAAAAACTTCAGAACTTTTAAATCAATCTTATTTACTCATTAATTTAAGTGGTGTGTTGCCTTTATTGGCTTGTGTGGCGTTGATAAATTCAAGTTGTAATGAAGTTGAAAATTTAAAAATAATTACCACTATTCTTGAACCCATATTTAATAATTCATGTATGTAATTACAGTTACTATTAATACATATTACACATACTGCTTTTATTTCTTAACTATGACCTGTTTATGTAAAGTTGTAATGAAGTTGAAAATTGAAAAATAATTACCACTATTCTTGAAACCCTTATTTATTAATTAATGTATATAATTACAGTTACTATTAATACATATTACACATACTGTTTTTATTTAAATGACCTGTTTATGTATAAAAGATAATATTTCGCGCATGGTTTCTCCGACTATAGCCAAGTCAACTGGCCGTAAGTAGAGGGTAGCTTATTGAAATTGAAAGTAGCGGAGTGGCCATAGTCGGAGAAATAATGCGCAAACTTTACAGGAAACTAAAATGTTTTCAATAAGAAACGTAACTCCAGGTCACGACAGTAAAATGCTCGTGGAAGGTCAGGGCTGCAAAGCTCGTCGACTAGGAGGCCTGTACGTACGCCACTTCCTCCGATGTTTGGGATGTTTTGAAAATTGTACACTTCATCCGATGACCGGTGGTCGGCGGTTAATTGCCGCGGTACGCCACCGCGGTAGAATATTCCACCCTGGCTTAGAGGGATGTGTCGTCCCGCACTAGGTTTATTAAATAACTGTTTATATTGGGAGGCGCATTAAATTATTTTAAATTAATTTATTAATGTTTCCAACAATCTCATACAATTTCTGCCACTCAATAAGTTTGAAATTTTTTTGACAATACTTTGTTATTTAAAACAACGTTCAAGCTATTATTATTTTTAAGTGACAGGGAGATTTGAAAATTGTGATTATCTGCGTTCCTAGAAATGGAGAGATCTAAGAATCCAAAAAGTAAGAAACTGTGGGGGACGGGTGTTTAAAAGTAGCCGTCGTGAATTCTAAAACAGTAGTTCGTTTCAAGGTGTCAGGCAGCATCGTTGTATATATCGATATCAGTCAGTGCGCCAAAGGGGCAAAAATGCCCTTATTGTCGATGGGTTTAAGTTTACAAAAAAGTGCGTTTAAGTGAGGTAAAGTTAAGTGGGTTTGTGAACGTTGCCAAACATGAAGTGTTCTGCAAAATAGGTTTAACAAATAACCTCATAACGCAGTTTTAATCAGTTCGTAGTATAGTATTTTTCTATGTGCAATCTACTATTTTGAAAGAGTTTTTAGACATACGGCAAATGAAAACGGTAAACTCTAAACGCTATTATGCCATTTATGGTGGATTTGCCAATTTTTACTGTTTGAAGATATAATATGATGACTTGTGGAAAAGTGAAAAAATAATATGTTAAACAGGGGTGCCTATCCCCCCCAAAGGTGATGGCGCATTCCCCCCCAAAAACATATACCGCCCCCTCTCCCTAAGTGGAAACCTGTTTCAAAATACTGTATTTATTTTAGCTAAGCATATAAGCATAAGTTGCTTAAAAAAGGAGATGATATAGGGGTTTTACCTATGAATTCATGCACATTTCCACAACAAACATTTTTTTGGGAAAAAGTCAATTATTCTACGTCTTTTGTTTGATAGTTACAATCTTGCTATTTTTGTTATAGGCCTATCATTTAAATTTATAGTTTTATTTTTTTATAGTTCTGGGAATTTTCAGCTCTTAAAATTTTAAATTACGGCCATTTTGGAACAGTTAAAGTTCGAAATGTCTAAATTTGTATGAGTATAGGGCATTTGTTTGTTATACATAAGCCACTATTTATCTTTTTGTTTAAGATAATATCTGTTTGTTTGCTAAGCGTTTTTTATATCTGCGTTTGAATTAAGGTCATAAAAAACGCATCATTTGAAAGAATACTATTCTGCTGGCTTGAAGTCAGCTACGCTATCGATGATCGCGGCAAATGTATCTTCCGTTCACCGCCTCGTCATCGAGCCAGCTACACTTACTCAGCCAAGTTTAGAGCTCGCTCCAGCGGTTAGATTATAGTTGTTATTGATATATAGATCAGAAATACTTACAAAAGTTATTTACAGTTAAAATAACACACACAGCTAATCACTATATGCAAATAGTGTGTTTAACGTGTAGTTGAGTAATTAATTGTAGTATAGTAACTTAACTGGTGTCAAGACCGTGGCGTTCACCACAAATTGTGGCCCACAATTAAGTGACATATGATGGACTTTAAGCAAGCAGAACTCAAAAACGATAAAACTTAAAAACGTGAAATTTTTACCTAATGTTCAGTAAATAGTCTGCTTGCAATTTATATATTTTTTAAAATCACAGTTCAAAAAAAAAAAAAAAAAAAAAAAAAATTGGCTCATGTACAACAAACAACCGAATACAGGTATTAAAATATGTAGCAGTTGTGCCAAGTTTTAATTCCGTAGCACGAATCGATAAAAATTTATAAGTGATTCATTAAAAATGCATAGGCCTACATATAGACAGACAGACTGAAAAATAATAGAGATATTGGGCTTGTAGGCCTAGTATTGTATGTACCGTGTATTTGCTTGTTCTTACCTTCTGAACATACGTAGGCCTATGTTCTTTTATGGCATGAATTTAAGTTTCATCATTTGTTTAAGACATCTATTTTTTCAGCATATATTATAGGCCTACGTGTTTAGTGCAATAAAACATCATACTGAAAAACAGTTTGGACGGTACATTCACTTGCTGGCTAGCTAGCTTGTTTTTCTATCAAGAAATCAAAATTAAATTATATAAAATAATAATTTAGGCTATTATAATGACACTAACTATGAAACCTAGAAACCTAAAGTTTCTCTCAAACTTTTTTTTAGTAAAAGAGGTTGGCGGACCTCTTTTTGCCATACTTTGCCCCGTCCACATAGACTATTTGATCTGTGCGTGGATCGTATTAGACAAAGTAAGGGGGTGAGCCGCTACAGTACAAGGTGAAAGGTACTGATAAAAGTCACTGGCAGAACGCGGATTCAAACCCACGACATCGCTGCCATGGTCCCGAAGTCCGGCGCGCTAACCACTACGCCACCGACTCACCCTTAACTGTAAACATAGTTTGGCTTAGTAACAACTAAGATTTTGTTAATTAACGTTATTTTGTTAGATTTAAGGCTTGATTTTAAGTTTGTGTTTATAAGTTCACGGCACCTCACCATGCATGCTATCGTAAAAAATTTTAAGCTATATGATTATAGAACTTATGATTATAGAAATAATCATAAGTTCATTCATTGGACGACCGTCATATGAACACCGTTGCGGCCTTAGAGGCTACGTTGTTTAGGAATTCCCAGTGTCGATTTTGCCCATTGCGTTACTCTCGCCGAGCCGTTTGTAATATCAGTTCTCTTAATGGCGATTCTTTGACAGAAAAGTGGTCGCCAGAGACGCGGAACCGCGGAAACAGCGGAATATACTGATCGAACATGTACGAAGACATATTTTTGTAATTGGCTGCTTGCCGTTGAAAATAAAATAAGTTAAAAAAAATAAAGACACTAGACCACTAAGAAAAGACGAAACTTTAGGCGATTGAGAAAAACTGTCAACAATGGGGAGGGGTACAGAGTACCTAGCCGACAATGGCGCAATAATAGTCAAGATTGGGGGGCTAACGTGCCTTGACGAGGCCTACGTGTTTTGATCCAGAACAAAAGGACAGACAAAGACTCTCCTAATTTGTATTGACATGTTCATAAGATTCATTGTTTAACTACTGCAAATTAGTACTCATAACATTTTTAAAAACACTTTTTTCAATTCCCCCAAAAATCTCATTCCCCCCAAAATTTTTTCCAATGGCGCAACTTGCGCCATTAGTCCCCCCCCCCGTGGGCGGCCCTGATGTTAAAGATGTTAAAGAAAACAAACTAAGTATTCTACTCATTGTTTTATAATTAACTTAACAAATTAACAACTGCAGGTTACTGAGATGCATTCTCAGAATATCCTGTGTATCAAATAATATCTATTTAAACTCATTTAAAACACTTTAATCAAAAAGTGTCTTTTAGCATGTTTAACATTACTTTGATTTTTTTCTTACAATTAACATGTGTTAAACAAGTTTATTCGTAAGGCAAACAGAAAAGTAGTGTATTAGTGTGTGTACTTACTGTATTGTTTGTTATAGCAATGTTTCATGTTCAATATTTTCCTTCAATTTGACGGAAGGTTGAAATTCTGCAGCATTATTAAGGAATCCTGCATGATAGATTTATTTGTATAACGTAAGTAATTGATCCGCCAGTAATATTAGCCTAGGTGATAGGGTAGGAGTACAGGATAGACGGTGGCTGATCTCAGTAGCTGCGCGGTCATCCGTCCGCCGGCCACCACCACACATCCCCAGCCCTGTTGGCGACAACGTGTCAGGGCGGGTTCTGAATCTGACTGTACAATATTCATCGCTCTTCTCCAAAATTCCCGAGTTAAACGTTTTCCGAGAAGCAAAAAATCTCACTCAACCATTGCAAGGATATTTAAAGTTATATTAGAATACTGGTACAAGATTACAGTACAATTTAAATTAATTTATTACAGTTCCCAATGAAACAGTTACATATTTAATAAACTCAGTGCGACATATCCCTCTAAGCTAGGTAGGAATATTCTACCGCGGTGGCGTACCGAGCCGGTGAAACGCTGAACGGCGGCCGTCGGATGAAGTGTACTATTTTCAAAACACCCTAAATATCGGATGAATTGGCCTACAGCTGGCTAGGAGACAGTGTACGATAAGTGTGAGTTTGAGACTCTTCATACCGGCATGGTCCTGTCCAGTGTACTGAGAGGTCAGAGAGGATGAGCTCTGTATTACTCCATGACTGGGTGATCAATAACCACTATTCAATTAACCACAATATTAAGTTTTCTATATTTTGACAAGATTTCAAGAGGACCTGTAAATATTAAAAGTTGCAAACGATAGTGTTAAATGGCAATTAAAAATCTCAATATTACTATGTTATTCCTCCCGCGATTTTTATCATTGCGTATTGGGAAAGTACGGTTTTCATTGAAACGTTTGTATTTGGGTTGTTTGTAAGTATAACTATTGGTGTTCCCATAAGTCCAAAAATTGTTTTCAAAGTAATCACCTGATTTTGATGGAATTGTATTGCCTATATGTCAAAATTCATAATACTGTATTTCCATAACTTTTTCATTGCTTCTATTTTCTCATTTTAGGTGTAGTTCGATTGTATTTTGCAAAAATTGCATTACAATAGTATTAAATGCAATAATTTTTTGTATCAAATAAGTTTTATTGTTTTGTAAAGAGCTTTTAACTTCTAAAATGCAAATAAATAATTTTACACACACATCTAATACATTTTCATTAAAAATTATTAAAGCTTAACATATTAATATATCAGTTTTTCTAACTTTCAAAAAAGTATGATCCACCTTTTAATATTAATATTTTCGTTGATCAATAATTTAAAATACGAGATTATTTTTTTGCTCTGTTGTCAACGAAAATATTTTAAGGAGAATACAAAATCGTATGTGAACACAGTGAATTGCAAAAAGTCATAAGGTCGTGGAGTCAAACTTCAGCGAAAGTGTGAATTGAAGCTTGCCTCCTACTGAACCTATAGTCCAGTAAGGTTGTGTCACATGCGGACCTTGTCAGCGGCAGTGGTCGTAGTCCACTTGAGGGTCGACTGGGAGGGGGGGGAGAGCGAATAGAAAGTTGCTTCGAGGAAACGACTGCGAATCATCCGCCGAGCCATAAGCTGCACACGTGACTTTTTATTTCCTCGTTTGCGCCGACTCGTAAAGGCATTACCTCACCTCGGACTCTCGATCAACAGACTATAGTGATGATCCGGAACAGTAGAATGTTCCGCCGTTACAGGCTGAGCTATCGGACATTGTTTTTAGGTGTCAACCTATTTTCGCAATTTTTGTTAAACGATTTTTTATCTGATACTACTTTGTTTGATTATTTTATAAGGGTTTTGTAAAACAGGACTTTAATTGATCAAATTCTATCTTAGGTTTAATTTTCACTTCTCACCGTTACCCACTCACATATTAATATTAAAATATAGTTTAGTAAAATATTACAATTACGAGGGAAAAGACACTATTTACTGGCGAAAGATATTACTGGTGTTTTTAGAAGAATAATCAATGCGCATCATGTTATTTGTAAAAGTAACAAATAGTGTTTAAAACAACAACAACAAACAATGTTTAACAAACAATGTTTAAACAATGTTTAAAAACAACAATAAATCAATTAATACTGAATGCAATAACTCGAGCAATGTCGGGTCAGGGGCCTGTGAAGTCCACATCGCGGGGCAGCCCACGAGACATACGCAGTCTACATACAATACATATACAGATGTACAGCACATGCCAGTCCTGTAATGGTGGGGGGATTTCCCCTCTCTCGCTTTAGCTTCATATATTTTCCACAGGCTGCGCCACTTGCCTGATAGGGCTGTATCCATATATCCGTCTCATCCCGGTCCGCTTGTTTCTAGCTGAAAGGCTGAAGACGGTCCGGACCGGCTTAGCTCATCAAACGGACCGGGGAGTGCCTAGGGACCGGTTAGTGCTTTAAGTTTAGATCGTGAAAACCGGCTTCTGCCGAGGTGCTGGACATATATATATATATATATATATAACTTATTTTGTACATGTTTATATATATATATATATATAAATATATATATATATATATATATATATATATATATAAACATGTACAAAATAAGTTTTAATAATTTAATGAAAATATTAGTCTTGTAAACTAAAATTAGAAAATTAGGTTGATCCTTTAAAACTATATATATATATTCAATATCTTTATTATCTCTGCTAATTGTTCGTTCTCACGTTTTTTTTATGTTTATTGAAATTAGAATTCATTGTAGTTTCCCTGTTGATAATTTATATTAATACAGGGTGTTTATAAAAAAACTGATCGATTTTAAACAGTCATAGCTCTTTTATTTTTCATCACAATTTTTTTTAAATTAATGTTAAATTAAAGACAATTTTCTTAAGTTTACGATGACACATTCACACTATCTTATTTCTACATGTTTTCCATTATTAGCTCTTAAATAATCAAGTCTGTGTTCGAGATCTGCCCAAACTCGCCGCAACATCGGAACATCAATTTCATCAAATGCTTCTCTGATCTTCTGCTTCATTTCTTCCAGGCTGTTGACTTTTGTTGGAGTAAACACGATCTTTTACAAACCCCCAAACAAAAAAATCGCATGGGGTAATGTCTGGCGACCTTGGTGGCCAAGGTATGGGTCCGTCACGGCCAATCCAACGATTTGGGAAATGTTCGTCGAGACAGCCACGAACAAACTGTCTCCAATGAGGTGGAGCGCCATCTAGTTGTAACATCATGTTTGGTTGCTCATTTTCAAACTGTGGAATGGCAAAGTTTTCCAACATATCCACGAAAATGTTCCCATTGATATTTCTTTCGGCAAAAAAGGAAAGGGCCGATCAATCTGTTGCAAGATAAGGCGCACCAAACATTCACCTTCTCACTATCCCTAGTATGCTCCTGGTGAAAATGAGGATTCTCAGATCCCCATATTCTGACATTGTGTCTGTTCACCTTCCCTCATACATGAAACGTAGCTTCATCAGAAAAAATATCCGGTTTAAGAAGTTATTGTCAGTTTCTAACGGTCGAGCATTGTAACTGCAAATTCTCTGCGTCTGGCCCAGTCTTGTCGCGTAATCTTTTGAACTATCTGTAACTATAAGACCGAAAATGCAAAACTCTTTTTAACACTTTGTGTAGAGTGGAATGCTTAATATTCAACTCTCGAGCTGCAGATCTTGTTGATTGCCTCGGATTATTAAGAAATGATTGATGAATTCTTTGGACATTTTCTTCACTTACCCTTGGACGACCATTGCCTTTTCTGTGATGTATGCTCCCATGGGTCATGAACTTCTCATACCATGCTTTTATCGTGTTCTTTAAAGGAGGATTTCCGTTAAATCTCCTTCTAAATCTACGCTGAACAGCAAGAGGAGACTTAGTTTCTATTAACCACTCGACACACTGCGTCTTCACTCGAGGATCCATCGTAAATGTTTTTTTTATTTGTTTTTGTTTATCACACAACAATGTAAGAGGTACTGCTAATAAAAACAGCTGATTATAAAACTTTTTGAGCTTCCCTAACAAATAATGAAAACTAGAGGTTTATACCTCTAACACGGAATGAGTGAGACAAAGTTAAAATCGATCAGGTTTTTTATAAACACCCTGTATATTATTTTACTGCATTGGATGTATACACTGGTTATTTTAATGGTTTTTTCGTTTGTGAGGGTGTGTTAGGGTTAAGAGTCTTAGTTAGAATAATTCGGTGCCACGGAAATGATTATGGGTCAGAATCTATAAGTTTATGGTAATGATAACATTAATATTTTATATAGTTCTTTCGATCCATTGTTTATTATAAATTTGTCTATTTCTTTGAATCAATTAGTCTACTTGTTAGCTTTTATGTTATTTATCATTAAAAACTTTTTCTTTGGGTTTAGAAAAATTTCTTATTGCTTTGGATTTGACTCGGTTTCCTATGGCTTGATTATTATGAGATTTATAATTAGTTCCTTAGTTATTATTTCTATAACTAATTCTTACTTTTTTAGTTATTTTAATCTTGTTAATTTATTTCTTATGATTTTTTTATATATTATTTTTACCACTTTAAATTTCTTGTTTAAGTATATTTCTTTTGAGTTTGTACAGTTACCACTAATTGTACTAATTTTGGGTTGAGGTTATCAGCCGGAGCGGCTAATTGCTGGTATATACCTTTTTTTATACTGTTTTAGTATCAATACCCTTATTTATTTTGATTTTATACGTCTTCTTTAATTTCCACTATTTATTTTTTGACTGGATTATTCTTAAGTCTGGCTTTAGAATAATCCATTTTATTTTAGTTTTTGTGTTCCTTGTTAAACTTCCTATGTTTCTTGTCCATTTTTGATTACCTAAAGCTCATGTTCAAGCCCCAGTTTCAGGGTCAATAATTTTAGCTGCGCTGATACTGAAAATTGGGGGTTACGGGTTAATTCGTGTTGTTTGAATGTGGGAAAATCTGTTTGTGAATTATTCATTTATCTGATTTTCTTTTGCATTGGTTGGTTCTTCAATAGTTTCAATGTTATGCTTAGTGCAAGGAGATATGAAGTGTTTAATCGCATTTTCTTCTGTTTCTCATATGGGTATGGTTATTATAGGGTTAATAACTATAACTAAAATAGGTCTGTTAGGGTCTTTTTTCCTTATAATTGGGCATGGTTTTTGTTCTTCTGGTTTATTTTATGTATCTAACTTATATTACAATCGTACAGGAAGACGAAGTTTTTTTGTTAGAAAGGGGTTGTTAAGCTATATTCCTAGATGTTCTCCGATGTTTTTTGTTCTTTGCTCTTTTAATATAAGTTGTCCCCCTAGATTGAATTTCATTAGAGAGCTAATAATTCTTTCTAGTCTAATTATATATTGGTTCAGCTCTATTTATTACTTTTTACTTATTTCTTTTTTCTGTGCTTGTTTCAGCTACTATTTGTATAGATTTAGTCAGCACGGCTTGTATCATAATTTGTATAGCTTTTCTCCAATAACTGTTTTAGAATATTTATGTATTATTATTCATATTATTCCCCTAGTGGTTTTACCTCCATGTTCTATAGTTATGTTTTTCTAATTTAGGTAGTTTATCTTAAAAATAAGATCTGTGGATTCTTTGAAGCCCTGGGCCTAAGTTATTTTATTGTTAAATTACTATTATATTTGGTGTTTTATTCTTGTTACTTTGGCTCTTTTATTTTTGTCTATAGGTTTATTTAGTACTAGCTGAGTACCGTTCTTCGCACGGGGTGTGTGTACAGTTTATTAAACGAATGATATTAATGATTTCACAAATTCATAACCTTCAGTTGGTTCATTCTAACGTATCTAGATATCAAGATTTATGCTTAATAGCTACCAGGCAAATTTTTCAAATCTTGTTAAATCCATTTCTCATTTAGTCTAGTTGCAGTTTGATTAAACATTTATATTCGTATGGTGATTTACTTTATAGTTCTATGAGTTTAAACTTATAGAAGATTAGAAAACTCAGACTTGTAAAAAATATTATAGATTCTTATGAAATCTAATATTGAATCCTTGATTGGGTGTGACGATAGCTATATGTCAAATCCAATGTATTGAACCCCTGCATCTTGTTCTACCCATGAAAGATATGTACAGACATGTACAATATTAAATCTAAATTCAAAATTAGTTAACATTTTAATTCCCAAACCAAGTAAAACCACGCAACATCTGTCAGTAACGTATAGCCACCGCACCGCAGTGTAGATATTAGGTTTACTTAATTCAATTTTTTTGTCTTTAGACTTTACCTATTTACCTAAAACCTCATGTGTTGCCAATGTATACAAAACCGAATAAATAGTGACATCCCATGTTAAAAAGTTATGTCGAAAAACGGAGAAAAATTAAGCATTGATGGTGGGATTACTTTTCCTTATTGCCACGGGAAGCGTTCTTTTTACCTTCTAAATGTCAAAATAAGTATATTTGTTTGTTTACACAAAATAAAAAACAATAACAAACTTCTGCAAATATGTTCTTAACCATCTGATTCCATTCAACCAATCAGCATGATCCTTGAATGAAAATTACAGTGGTACTATGAGTGTTTTTTGAGCGACTTTCTCACTTCTTCATAAGAACCTACTCATTAAGCTTTTACACATTAATATTGCCCCGTCTATACCCGAACTACTTGAAAAATTGAGCAATTTATAAACCTCATTGGTTTTAACTACATGTTGTGTTTCATAAAATACACCTCTTTTTGTCAGAAAGTGCAATGAAAGCTAAATTGGGAACTAAAATTAGTTTGTAATGATAATAAGAAACATTTTAAGATTTAAGGGTCAAAACTCGTTTTGTAATAATTTCCATAAATTATTTTAATATTCATATTTAGAACCAAGAATTAGTTGACTTTATTCACTGTATTTAGGCCAGTGAAAAGTTAAAGGGTTAGATATGAAAGAGTCTGTATTTAAAATTTTAAGTGTTGCCATCTGTGGTGAAAATGACAAACTGTCTAATCCAGCTGATTAAAGAGCATAGATAAAAAGGTAGAATTAAATATTCCCATAAGATTAACATTGAATATTTCTTTACTATGAGGGAGAGCCTTTTTGACGAACGATGCTTTAGAGCAGCTAAAATCGTTCTAATTTCAACATTTAACAATAATAAAAATTTTCATATCATTTACTAAAGCCCTTGTCGTGTGAAAAGAGATTAAAGATTGGTATTTTAGCACAACTTGGCTACTTTGACATACTATGGGGCAAAGCCCTAAGGTCGCTAAGTCAATTAAAGTTGTAATGAACCTTCACACCACTCTAGTCTATGACATGAAAAAAATTTAGACCCCTAGGTAAAGTCGTTATCCAGTGAAAAGAGGACAAAATAGGACCCATGAGCGTTACAGACAGAATGACAGAGAGAGAGACAGACAGACAGAGGGAAAGAAATTTAGATGACACCGATTTTGGATTCTGTTATGCATAAAAAGTAAAATAACCAAAAATTTCAAAATTCTAAGCAACGTACAGACAAAACTCTAATTTTATTAATATAGATTATTAACGGTTTAAGAATTATTATAGACTGGAGTTTATTTAGCTTTAATTCTGTTTCTTTTAATTATATTATTTATTTAGATTGGGTTTCTATATCTTTTTGCTTCGTCGTCTCTCTAATTTCTTCAATAGTGATTTTATACAGAAGCGTGTACATAGGTGAGTATAATTTTAGTTCCATTCGATTTTTAATACTAGTTTTATTATTTGTTTTTAGTATATTCCTCATGGTTCTAAGTCCTAATATAATTAGAATTATATTAGGTTGAGATGGTTTAGGCTTGTGTCTTACTGCTTAGTTATTTACTACAGATCTTTAAAAAGATATCTTTCTGGTATAATTACGTGCTTAATTAATCGGCTAGGAGATATTGGCCTATTAGTAAGAGTTGGTTGAATATTTAGATTTGGTAGTTGAAACTTTATATTTTATTCTTTTTACTATGAGGATTTAGTATTTTACTTAGTTGTTATTTCTTGTTTCACAAGGAGAGCCCAAATTCCATTAGAAGTTGACTTCCTGCTGCCATGGCAGCTCCCACCCCAGTTTCATCCTTAGTACACTCCTCGACCTTGGTGACTGCCGGGGTCTATTTATTAATCCGGTTTTTTAATTATATGGTATTTAATAGTAATTTTTTCTTGTTTATTTCCTTGGTGACTATAATTATGTCTTCTTTTAGTGCCAATTATGAATTTGATTTAAAGAAAATTATTGCTTTATCTACTTTAAGTCAGTTAGGACTAATAATAAGAAGATTGTTTATAGGAATAAGAGAGTTAGGGTTTTTCCATTTACTCTCTCATGCTATGTTTAAGTCTTTATTATTCTTATGTGCTGGAATTATTATTCATTTTATAGGTGGTTGTCAAGATATTCGTTGTATAGGCTCTATTTGTACTATAATACCTCTTACTTGTTGTTGCTTTAACATTTCTAACATATCTCTATGTGGGTTTCCTTTCTTATCTGGGTTTTATTCAAAGGATATAATTATTGAGTCAGGTATATTTAATGGCTTTAGATTAATTTTCATGATCCTTTTTTATTTTGGTCTAGGATTAACTTCTTTGTATAGTATACGTCTTGTTTACTACTCACTAATCATAAATGTAAAATTCTTATCTTTCTTTAATACTTGTGATAATCTTAGTTCCATAAAATATAGAATTTTTATTCTTAGATTTTTTTCTGTGTTGTTTGGGGTTACATTTATTTGACTGTTAGGTTTAGATTTAAGTTTTGTTTTTCTACCCATTGGCTTGAAAATTATTATTATCATTGTTACTTTGTTAGGCTTATACTTAGGTATTGAACAAAATTCATTTAAATATATCTTTCGTGGTAGTTACTATTACATTAATGGGTCAATATGGTTTATGTATAGATACTCTCTTTACTTATTTAATTACAATTATTATTATACATCTAAACTAAGAAGAATAATTATTGAGGTGAATTTTATGGAGGTTTGGGTATGTCTTTTTATTTTTTAAAATTGTCTAACAATTTTCAGCTATATTTTTTGAGAGGTCTAAGGGTTTTTTGTTAGAATTATTTTTTGGTAATTTTTTTGTTATAACTTTCATAGCTTAAATTAGAGCATATTAGTGAAGTTAATAGGGTAACTTTATGTTTGAGAGTATTTTATAGTCTTTTAAACATTTGTTTAACGAAAATAAACTGTTTTAAATTAAACTATATAAAAGGGAGTAAACGGAGTTAAACCGCTTAATAACCTGGTTAGCAGCTGGCTATTTACCTAACACCCTTTAACTGGAATATTATTCATTTTTCTTATTAACATTAAGATGCCTCTTTCCCCTTTGGCTTCAGTTAAAACATGAGGTTATTGTCCTTAAATTTAGGTCGAAACTAAATGTAAATTTTACTTCTTTGTTAATTATCAAGGTTAGTTCATACAGAACACCTTATAATTGCAATTTAGATATTATTATTAAATATAACCCCTTTAACCTCGCTCAGCTAATTATACCGTTTCTTCATTCATAAATAACCCCAACAGCAAAATAATAGTGAATCTAATAGTTGTTGTTAACCATATTTTAATTATTGATGTTTTTAATGTCAAAATTATTGGTATAATTAAAATGATTTCAATATCAAAAATTAGAAAGATTACTGCTACTAAAAGAAGTGAATGGAGAATGGAATTTGTGTGTAAGATATTGGGTTAAATCCACACTCGAATGGAGTTGTTTTTTGTGCGTCGATTAAGCATTTCTTTTTAATTATTGTAATAATTATTGTAATAAGGATTGTGATTGAAATTGTTAGTGTTAGTCCTATCGTAGCTAGAAATATTATTCAATTAATTTATTATCCTATAAGTTGGAAGCTTATTATACTTTATATACTAATTGAATATTAACTTCTAACTTCCCCATCAATATACTAGGATGTAAAGGAATAGTCAAACAACATCTACGAAATGTCAGTATCATGCTGATGCCTCAAATCCTATATGGTGAGTTCTTGATAAGTGTAAGTTTTTAATTCGTAGTATTGAAACTAAAATGAAGATTGTTCCAATCAGTACGTGAATCCCATGGAACCCAGTTCTTATAAAGAATGATGCCCCATACACTGAGTCTGAAATAGTAAATGGTGCTTCATAATATTCTACTGCTTGGAGAATGGAAAACCCTAAGATGATTGTTATTACTAATCTTTGAATTGTTTGGGATCAATTTCCACATAGGAGTGAGTTATGAGCTCAGGTAATTGAAATACCTGATGATAATAGGATTATTGTATTTAATAAAGGAATTCTTATAGGATTAAACGTCTTAATTCCTGCGGGAGGCCATTGTATACCGATTTCAATAGATGGTGCCAATCTTCTATGAAGGAATGCTCAAAAAAATGAAGTGAAGAATAGTACTTCAGAAATAATAAATAGGATTATTCCGATTTTTATTCCTGAAACTACTCTCTTTGTATGAATTCCTTGAAATGTAGACTCACGTACTACGTCACGTCATCATTGGATTATAGTTAGAATAATAATTATTACTCCGGTAGATATCAATCAAGTTCTATTCATGTGGAATCATAATACTGTACCTGTTGTTATTGTTATTAATCCTATTGAGCCAGTAATTGGTCATGGTGTATTTTCTACTAAGTGAAATGGGTGGTTTTTCATATTAAATTTCTCTTGAGTATAGAGTTGTTAGTGTTATGAATACGTATGATTGAATGAATGCTACTGCTAATTCAAATAATATAAGTCCTATGAATAATCACATTATGAATATTATTATTGGAATATTTTCGCTTAAATTTTCTCCAAGTAGTGTAATTCTTTAAACTGTAACTGCCTGCAGATAGGTCAGGTTGATGATATGAAATAACTTGGCTTAGTCATAGATTTTAAATTATCGTGGAAACCTTATATTCAGAAACTAAAAAGAGAATTGTATGATATATTACGTAAATTCTATTTTCTGAGGAATCAGTGTCCCCAGAAGGTCTTAGTAACTTTTTATCATGCTTTGGTTGGTTCCAGAATTAGCTATGGCTTGGTTTGTTGGGGTGGTACATTTTTGTCAACCCTGTATCCAATTATTGTATTGCAGAAATATATTATCAGAGTAATAGCCAAAGTAGCTAAAACTTCACATTCATGGCCTTATTTTCAATCCTTTAAAATTTTACCCTTGCGTCATTTATATGTATATAAAGTTTTACGATTATTTTTTATTAGAAGTAACAACCAATTTCAGCAATCAATAAGTAGATATGATTTGAGAAGACAGCTGTCGGTACCAGTTCCAAGATCTAAACTTAGAATGCATCAACAATTTTATACCTGTAGTGCACCGAGACTTTTTAACATTTTAGCATCCAAAATAGTTAAAAGACAAAATTTAAAAATCTTTTCATCTTATTTAAAAAAAAAAAATCTTTTGAGTTATGAATGTGTTGAGGATTTCTTTGAAATTGTAGTTTGATAATCTAAAAAGCTTTGATACAGTAGAATGGGTAATGTTTTGTTTTTAATTGTGTTAAGTAATGTATGAGTTCTGTAGTGTATGTTTTTTTCCATTGTGTATTAGCGTTCTCTTTTAATTACATAGGAGGATTTTGATTACACGTTACTCTCAATTAAATTTGATGTGAGGGAGGTTCCATCTCAGGATGTCCTAAGGAACCCCTACACTTTTCTTTGGATTATAATGTGTTTTTGTGTTGTATGTTGTAATTAATTATTGTAATTTATTTTTTTTAACACGTGTTTTCCGTAATAAATACTGTATAATTTTTACTATCCATTGAAAAATAAAGAATTTATTTATTTATATTTATTTATTTATGATGCTGAAAAATAAATTAAACAATAATAGATTATCATAAATTAAACACTGTTTGCGAAAACTACTAAGTAGGGATATTTCGTAAATAGCTAAGGGAAAATATAACCTTAGTCCCTACGGTTGGCAAAACTGACTATCAAACTGATGGTTAGGCGCCGCGCCCCACTACGACACTTAAATGTATCTTAAAAATACCTTAATGTGTATCTTTACACTTTTTGATTTAGTAAAGATGTAAAATTAACATGATTTGCAATTACTGTTTTGTAAATTTTCTATACATCCTTAGGTCGCTATACTTTTTATGCATCCGTAGGCTACTATCGGCAGAGTCTCGTCATTGTCCCGATACACCTTACTCATGATTGATAAGTGTTCGGCCTGGAAGACTAGCTGTACCTAGTGCCGCACAGACTTAATTGTCTTTCTGTAGATTCTGAAGGAGGACAACTCCTCCGCCATTAAAATAGTGCGTTTTACTTGCTGTTCTATTCATAATAAAAACGGGTTTATAAGGGTATTCTTGTGGTAACGGGTACTTGTGGGACAGTCATATCGAAAAACTTTCTGCCATCTTGTCCAGTAACAACTTCGTTCTTAGGAACATTTCTGTATTCAACAATATTCAACTGTCAAAAACTGTTTACTTTAGTTTGATAGAAAGCCACATTCGTTAATCAATCATGTTTTGGGGACTCTCAAGTAAAAATAATTTAAAAAAGATTTTCCTCATTCAAAAATAATCAATACGTAGTATACTGAAAAGACTAAAACCCACATACTCTTGTTATGATCACTTTTTAACTTAAGGTATTAAGACCGTTCCATCATTGTACATGTATGAAGTAATTTCATACGTTGTAGACCAGTAGTGGGGAATGGGGCTTTTGGGCCAGTTCAAGGTCACCCGAGCGATGACGTCATCGATGACGTCATCGAGGTCAATGACCTCATCGATGACGTCATCGATTGCATCATCGATGACGTCATCACCAATGACGTCACATCCATGACGTCACACCCATGACATCACAGAAATGACGTGCCGATGACGTCATCACCCCTTACGTCACCAAGATGACGTCATCGATGTCACAAAAGGTCAAGGTCATGCTGAAACCTAAAATTTTTTCGGCACTTTTGCTGTTTCTCGCACTACGCTCCGAGTTTCAGTCACAGTTACCATGACCTTGACGACTTGGAGCGAATTTGCGATGAGAAACAGCAAAAGTGCCGAGGAAATTTGAAGTTTGCAACGTTACTCTGTCTAAACCGTCATGTGACACCGCTCGGGTGACCTTGAACTGGCCCAGAAGCCCCCATTCGACCATTACTACAACTGCGATGTGCACCCTACGACAGACACCGAGCGACTGACTGTCCAGCCCCGCGCACTCTAGGTATATGGGAAGTGGTGGGGGAACTGTGATGACCTCGGGAAACTTGAAAATGTGAAGCTAGGTAGCACCGTTTTGGTGCTACCTTAAATTTACATGTTAAAGTGTGATGACCTTGAGGTTGACTGTGAACCTGGGACTTAGGATTGTCTTTAACAGCTTGACGTTTTTGCCAGAGTGTAAGTGTGGTGACCTTGAACTGGTTAAAATCAAAACTGCACAGCAGACTGCACAACACGGATGTGCACACTACGACAGCCGCCGAGCGACTGACCTCCGGGCCCTGCGTACTCTAGATATATGGGGAAGTGGTGGGGGAAATTTCAAGGTCATTCAAACGGAGTTTTAAAAAAGTCAAAGAGTAGAAAGACTACTCTTGTGAGTCTATAGCGATTTCATTGATAGTGAGTGCTTCTGTATGCCAAGTTGATCTGTATTGACACGCTCCTAAATAATGTTTGCAAAAACCTGCAAAATGATTGTTGCACAATTTGCAGCCAGTTAGCTGTTTTAGTTTGAATTCAATGCAACGTTCAGGGCAACAAGTGTACTTATGCCCTCTCATTTGGTACACATGGAATGTCTTCAACTTCGGTTTCGGCTTCTTCCAAGACTTGCACTTACACATGCACTGACTAAAAGCTTCACATGTTCTACAAGCCAGGCCATCCACCACATCAATGCCATTCGGCCATGAAAAACATTTCTGTTCGCAACAGTAGTTGAGTTGACTCTCCATGTTGCTGCGGTGAAGGTGCGCGATGAATGATGCTGTAGTCAGTGAGAGTGCACCTTAAATAAACTCAGTGGAGGGAGAAAGGTCAAGGTCATTCAAACGGAGTTTAAAAAAGATGACTAGTCGTCCTCCTCGTCCGTCGTACTTGGAGAGCTGTCAGACGAAGAGCCCCGTGCAGGTGCTCTCCAGATGAAATGTATATCTATTTGAAAGCGCAGGCCTGGATCTTGTACCATCAACTCCTTTAATCTATTACATACCAATTCACTTTGTACACATTGTTAATAATCAACACCCAAGGCTTCGGCTGAACATAACGTGTAGTTGAGTCAGCCTCGCAGACAGTTACACCTTCCGGTGATATTGGAGTGTATAAATGTGTAAAATCTCGTTGCTGAGGCTGGCTTGAAGTTGAAGGTTCTGTGCCGACCCTGGTTGCATCAAAATTCAAACCCATTCTACATTCAAGAGGTCCAGGGTTCCCGTTGAATACATTGAGTAATTTTTGATACAAGACTTCCACTTCTGTCGCATCCTGTAAATGAACAGTCCACCGCAAGGGAAATGCTTCGTCCGTAGTGGAGTCAACTTGAGAAAGAGTTCCTTCCGCCATGGCAGCCAAGCAAGGAATGAGGTGAGCTGCAGTCAGTTGTAACATTATTGAAAAGTAGAGGGGAAATTTCAAGATCATTTAAATTGGGTTTTAAAAAAGGAAGGAGTGGAGGGGGAAAGTTCAAGGTCATCCAAATGGAGTTTTAAAAAAGGAAAACCTAGAAAGTAACATTGAAATCTTCCAACTGATGGTGGCGAGCGTTTTCTTCTGCAACCTTGCCGACGCATGTAACTATGCCGTACAGTATGAACAGTACAACCATGATAAGGCCGAACAACAAAAGATAGCCGTTTACTATCATGATATTTTCTGAGTGGATCTGCTTTCTTCTTATCGCCCTCTCTTGCATCCTCTTCTCTAACTCGTGTACGAAGTCACAGCATGCGTGAGGACATCTTTCATCTGTTGGTAGGTTAGCCATTGTTGATGTTGTAGGTTTGGCCGTTGAAGAAGGAATGAGGTATCTAATTATGTTGTCTCATGTATATCAACAGTGAAGTGGTGGGGGTAGCGAATCAGTGGAGGGGAAGTTTCAAGGTCATTCAAATTGTGTTTTTAAAAAAACCCTATCTTGTTACTGAGCATATATGTCAGTAACAAGATAGGTGGCTTTGCTCTTGTTACTTCTTTAATATAATAAAGAAATAAACATATTCTACAATTGTAAGGACAAGGAAGACAACCGCTAGTCAGCTGAAGTAATCCAAGTTGTCTGGTTCGGTTTTCATCGACGCCGGTGAGGAAGCTGTCGTTGAAGAGGAATGTCCAGGCTCTTCCTTCGGCTGCCGAGATTCCGTATATTGCAAGCGTAGACTTGCACGTTTATACGGTAGCCTCTTGCCACCATCAGCTGCAACTCCTTGTACAAGTCGTTCAGCTCCTGTTGCGTTTTGATCGTCACCTCCTCATAGCTGGCACAGCTTACGTTCAGAGACATACTGATGTTGTTCGGTTGGCTGCTGGAGTTGAAAT
The DNA here is from genome assembly GCA_030545055.2 of Neoaliturus tenellus. Taxonomy (NCBI): domain Eukaryota; kingdom Metazoa; phylum Arthropoda; class Insecta; order Hemiptera; family Cicadellidae; genus Neoaliturus; species Neoaliturus tenellus. Next base: position 53,108 of record JAQYXR010000827.1, read on the forward strand.
GAAGACGAGCACAGCACTTGGAGGTATATGAAAAAGTGGTGGGGGTGTTTTGCATTCAAGCAGGTTTGACTTGTAGCGTGGTGGTGGGGGTAACTGTGAAATGCAAAGGTCAAAGGTCAAGGTCACCCGCGAAGTTTAAAAAAAAATGCAACATATCAATATGTGACAAACTTCACATATTGATATGTTGCATTTTTCGTCTTTTTGTATTCTTTTTGTCTTTTATGGTTTATTTATTTATAAAACATTACAATAACATATGTACAACAGTAAAACTTAAATCTAACACTGCTGCTTGTCGGCGATGTGGATGGTCAACTCGGTGGAATTGCTACCCGTGCAACCGTGGGAAACCAGGTAGAGACAGCCGGGTTGGATGGAGCGCAGATCCTCGTTCTGGAGGAGATGGACGAACCGTTTCGGCAGGTAGACTTGGAACTTGGGCTCATCCCCCGGAGTGAATGGTGCCTCGCTAAGACTGCAGCAGATGGCCTCTCCAACTGTAGTCTCCATCTTCTTCATGGCGTGGGATAATGTAGTGCTTCTCGTCTTTAAGTTCGGAACACTTCTTGACGGGTAGTATGGTAGATTTGGAGTGAGCATTGAACTGCTCAACCAAAGTTTGCAGGAACTGGTGAGATGCCATGGTCAAGTTATAGATCGTCTTCTTCGTCTTCTTGCGGGAGATGTTGTCGGCTCGGAATCTCGAGTAATACTCATGCCAGGTCCCGGTCTGCTCCTCACTTATATACCCCCGTTACCCCCACCACTCCCCATTTCCCCACTTTGAAGGTAAGATGCGAGTTTATAGGCGTTTTTTAAAGCGCAATGTCTATCTTTTTCATGTTCTGGACTTTTAGTACAAATACAAACATTTTCCATCGTATACTTGTAGTTTTTATCCAAATCCACATCATTAACCGGAACATGAGTAAATCCTTCGATCCATCTTTTCTTTTCCAGCCCCTTTGTGTAAATATTGGTAAACTTGTCTGAAAAGTGATGCATAATGTGATACAAGTCCGTGTAACTTGTAAAACCATCATACCAATCGATATGATGGAAGTGTTTTGAAATCCATCTGTTGGTAGTAGCGGCTTTACTGGTTAAAGATGAATAAGAACATGGTGGTTTAAATAAAAACGAATAAGGAACACTTGTATTGATGTCGAAAAACACAAGTTCTTTTATGATAAATCTATCATAAAAGAATCATTTTCCTTGTTTTCATTTTCATCACTAACACTTGATTCTTCTCCTCCTTCTTCTTCCTCTTTTTCACGTTTTACTGATTCTTATGTAGTTGAGCGTACTTTTCCAATTGTCTCCACATTT